>ML995921.1:0-71142 GCA_010093825.1 Teratosphaeria nubilosa
TAATATCACCTTCGATGCATCTAACCTCACTCACCACCCGAAAAGAAAAAAAAAAGAGACCCTCCACCCCCAAACCATCACCGCCACACCAACTCCACCCTCCCACTCCGAACCCTACTATTAAACCACTCCAAAATCTCCACTTCCTCCCCAACCGCCTCCGCGCCAACCAAAACCCCACTCCGCGCCAACGCCCGCGCCGCCAACGCCAACTCCATCATCGCCAAATTCCGCGCAATACACTGCCTCGCGCCCACCCCAAACGGGAAAAAATCCCTCTGCATCTCCGCACTCGGCGCGCGCAACCAGCGCTCGGGGTCGAATTTCCGCGGCTCCGGGTAGACGGCGGGGTTGAAGTGCAGCGTGTGGGGCTGCAGGCCGACGGTGGTGAAGGGCGGGATGAAGAAGGGTTTTTGCGCTTGCGGGGAGTAGAAGGCCAGGCCTTGCGGGGGCACGACGCGCGGGAAGCGCGTGGGGTTTGCCAGGGAGGTGCGCAGGGTTTCGCGCAGGGTGGCGGTGAGGTAGGGGAGGGTGAGGGGGTGGTAGGTGCCTGTGGGGTCTTGGGCGTCGGCCGCGAGGACTTCGTCGCGGAGGGTGCGGTAGCTTGGTTGCGTTAGTGGGAGGGGGATACATATACGGGGTGTTAAAAGAGTGTGCGGACTTACATGTGCGGATGCCTAGCCAGATTCCAACAAAGCATACTCAAATTCATGCCCGTGCTATCCGTGCCCGCGAAAATCAGATCCTCAATCTGCACCTTGACCTCCTCCTTCTCAATCCCCGCCCGCAACAACCTCGCCTGAAACGTATCATCATCATCATCATCCCTCCCCTCCTCACCAACGCCCTCAACAAGACCCCTCGCAAACTCCCCCACAACCCTCACACTCTCCTCCGCCTCCCAATCCGGGCCCACCACCCACCCCACCACCCCGTCCACAACCTCAAACAACCACGGCGGCAACAAAAAAAACCTGCCGACCGCCACGAAAAAATCCACAAACCCCCCCGCCGAAAACCCCCCTTCTTCCTCCTCCTCCTCCTCCTCCTCTAACCCCCCAAACCCCCGCCCAAAAAGATACGAACTCACCGCATCAAGCGCCAACGCCCGACAAAGCCCCAACACATCCACCCTCGTCCCCCCCTTCTTCCTCCTCCTCCTCCCCTCCAACCTTGCAACAAACCTCTCCACACACGCCTCCACCACCCCCGCACCCGCCCTCACCCTCCCCATCCCAAACAGCGACCCAACCGCCTTAACCCTAACAGCGCGATACGCCACATCCAGCGCACTAAAAACCGTCGCGCGGCCCTCAAAATCAAAATTGCGATAACACTGCGCCTTCAAAAACCCGCCCTTCTCGGCATACACAGGCGCCAGCGCCGCGCCATCGGAGATGCTGACGTCGTTGCGGGCGATGCGCACGACGGGGCCGTAGCGGCGGTGGAGGCGGGAGATTTGCGTGCTTTCGTCGCCGGTATAGGCGTGGTGGTGGAGCCAGAGGGGGGGCGAGAGGCGCGCGTGCCAGGGGCCTGGGAGGTGGCGGTGGGGGTCGTAGAGGAGGAGGTGGAGGAGGTGCAGGAGGAGGAGGGTGAGGAGGATGGTGGGGAGGGTGGTGGGGAGGAGGGGGTGGAGGAGGGATGGGAGGGTGGACATTTTTTTTGGCTGTGGGGTTTTGGTGGAAGAGAGGGTGGTGGAGTGATTGATTGCTAGAAGAAAGGGTGGTGTAGGCCTACTTAGCTTGAGGTTTTGGGGGTTTGGGGCTCTGTTGAGTGTATGTATGTAGTCATGCTCGATGACTGTACGTTGCAGATTTACCTTTTGATAGGCCAAGTCTCGGCGCATTGCAGTTGCCGAAAATGGGTAGCGGGATTTCAGTGATTGGTTCACTAAAAGTGCTAACGAACCTGTCGTACACCAGAACTGAGGCAGGAACATGCAAAACGACAAAGATGTACAAACACTACATACCGCTTCATCATCGTCACTATCAAACCTCACACTCACCACGTTAGCAGCCTACAAAACCTTCCCCGCAACACTCGCCTGACTCCGGTCCTTCGTCTGCGTCTTCTTCAGCCCCTTGCCCGCCTGGATCTGTCCCAGCAAACCACTGACATCCGGCCTCCCACCAGCCGGCGGCGCAGTAGGAACCTCACTCCCGGGGAAACCACCCGGCATCGCAGGCGCCGGCGGCGGAGCAGAAACGCTTGGCGGCGGCATGGGAGGTGGAGGAGGAGCGCCTGCGTTGGGCAGAGGAGGTGCCGGAGGAGCGCCGGAGCTAGGCATAGGCGGTGGAGGCGGGATGCCGCCGGCGGAGGGCGGGGCGGGCGAGCCAGGACCAGAGGCGGTGCGGTCGTTGCTCATGGAGCTGAGAGGACGGGGAGGAGCCATGGTGCCGAAGAGGATGCTGGCTAATTGCTTCGCGCTACCGCCTGTAGGTGCGTCCTCATCTTCATCGTCGTCGTCGTCGGTGGATTCCACAACAGACCAGTCATCATCTTCCTTTGGCTGGCCACGGGTTCTGGCCGATGCAGGTGCGGGATCAGGTAGGCTCTGCTGGGCTTTGTTGACATCGGCCATGGATAGACGGTGGAAGGGATTTGTGTCCTTCTTCTCAGATGCTTCCGGACTTAAGATAGCAGGGGTGCTGCCTGCCGATGGCTGCTGCGACATGGACCTGAAGAACGGGTTCTTGCTCTCGGTGGGTGGGCTGGTGACAGTCTCTGGTGGCGACGTAGCAGGCGGACTTCTGATTTCCGGCATCGGCGGTGCAGGTGGTGCTGCAGGTGGTGGCGGTGCACTGGCCATATCATCTCTTGGCAGCTCGGTACTTCGCGTCGGCGTACTATCCTCCTCAGGTGTGTCTCGCTTCTCCCACTCCTCCTCGTCACTGCTAGATTCGTCGTCATCCATGTTCTCAAGCTGAGCTCTGAGTTGCCGTTCCCTTTCCTTGGCAGCCTCGATTTCAGCCCTCTGAGCGGCAAGACGAGCCTCTTTCTCCTGAGCGTCCTTCTTCGCGGCTTCGCGTTTCTTCTTCTCCTCTGACTTCTTGAGCTTGCCGGCCTTGACCTGCTCCTCAAGCGCTTTCAGGTTGGCCTCGGCTTCCTCGCGCTGCTGCTGGAGTACGCGCTCTTGGCGGGCTTCTTCACTTCTGCAATAACGTCAGTATACACACACACACACAATCAGGTTGCATCACAAATAACGTACTCGAGATCCCTAGTCTCATCCGCCAAGCCCGCTTGTTGCTCCTTGAGAGCCTGCTCCTTGATCTGCTGTTCTGCCCGTTTCTGCTCAGCATGGTATTGCGCCTGGTCACTGGTAGCGCTTCCACTCCTATTCCGCCTGCTCGCAGGTGCCGGGGGCGGAGGCTTCTTGCTCGCTGGTGGTGAAGCAGCAGCTGGCGCCGGTGGCTCAATACCCTCACCTTGAAGCCTGGCCTGCCTCTCCTGCTCCCGCCGCGCATCCTCGGCTTCAGCCTGCTTGAGTCGGCCTTCTCTTTCCTTGCGCTCGCGCTCAGCACGTTGGGCAGCAGTCTCACCACCGCTCTTCGAAGGTGCTTTGATTCCAAGCGCAGCGAGACGCTCCGCCATGCGCTGCTCGGCTTGCTGCTTGATGAACGCTGCTCGCTCCTCGGCCGTTCGGTATGACGAGTAGGACGAGCCGGTGGTCTGCGGCGTGGAAGCATTAGGCGCTCGGCTGGAAGCAGGGGAGTCTGTCCGTGACACGGGTGTCGCCGATCGACTGCTGTCCTCGACAGTATTTCCAGCTGCAGCCGGACGGGCCGAGCGATCCTCATTCCGCACGCGTGCGGCTCTCGAGCTTCGCTGCATTTCAAAAATAAAATCCTTGACCTCATCCTCGACGCCCAACCCCTCCTCCCATCGTCTCCTCTCGTGCTCATCAGAAGCACTCTCGCCACCCTCCTTCAGACTCGACTCGAGACCCTTGGAGTACTCCGTGACACTCTCCTCGACGTCCTTCACCATTTGCTCGTGATCCTCACGCTCGCGGTTCACGCGCTTCTGCTCCTCTTCCAATCGCTTCGCTGCGCCGGAGCCGTCATCACCGACATCGACCTTCTTCCCAGACAGCGCAGCAGACCGCTGCTGCATCATTGCCCTAGCGCGAGCCTTGAGACGATCAGACTCGGTCACCGCGCCACCAGGACCCGTGCCCACAAGCGCAGGAGCACTGCTCGGGTGGGCCTTGGCATCCCTCAAACGGAACAGCTCGAGCTGAGCCTCGGAGATAGCACGCTCGCACTTCCTGACGTGGCTCGCAAGCTCTGGGAGTCGATCCTGTAGACTTCGAAGCTGTCGCTGAAGCGCGCGACGTTCTGCATCTGAATCGCTGGTTTTGTATACCGAGTTTGGATGACTGTCGATGTCTTCCTGCAGTCTTCGGATCCGACGGAATAGTTCTTCGGCCTCCTTCCTGTCTTTGCGGTCTAGTGCGTCTTCCTCGTCGGCGTTGTTTTCATCCTCAAAGTCCATGGCGTCGAGCAGAACCTGCTTCTCCCTGATCTGCTTCTTCAGCTGGTCAATGCTCATATCGTCAGCGCTTTGTGCACTAGAAGCCGGAGACGGAGACCGGCCGTCGGCGTCGCGACCGACACGTCTTCGAGCCGAGCTTTTGTAGCCAACATCATCGTCATCGTTTTTAAACACCGTGGCGTCTTTGCGCGCTCCAGGAGTGCCATTGCGGAAGGAGTGCGATTTCAGGTAAGATACACCGGTCTTCTGCGGCTGCAAGAATGCACCAGATGACTTTCGCTCTTGGGCGTCCTCACTCAACAGGCCTTTCATGCGGTCGATACTGCTGTTGAGATATCTCGTTGAAGGCGGTACCAGTTCTGGCGGAAGTTGATTGGGCACGGGGTACCCGTTCAGTTTACGATAGATCAAATGCATCGCGACTGCAAACTCATCCAAGTTCAATCTGCCTTTATTATGCGGATCTGATAACGTCCAGATACGCTCCAGGTCAGACTTGTCCAAGCCAGACTGCCCGAAGATCTCTAGTGCCTGGTTGCCTGTGATGTAGCCTTTCCCGAAGCCATCCCACGCCTTGAACATGTCGTCGTAGATCTTCTTCTCGTCTTTTGTGACAGCCCAGGGTACGGTGGCATTTCCACGCAGACCCACCGCACTGAAGCCAGACTCTCTACCAGGCTGCGGCATCATCTGCTGCTGCAGCGCTTGGAGATTGGGCAGACCAGAGGCGGGTGCATTGACAAGGCCCCACTGTCCAGGCATACCAGTCGGCTGAGCATTCAAAGGCGCAGCCATTGGATAGCCAGTCTGTTGTGGAGCCAACCCTTGCGGCGCATTGTATCCTGTCGGCATGGGTGGCATTGGCGGCCTTGGCCCATTGTAAGCCTGCGCCTGCCCTCCCATCTGGCTTTGGAATCCGGTCGGCTGCGGCTGCATTCCTGCGGGCTGTGGCTGTTGGAAGCCCGTCTGCTGCGGCATCTGGAAACCCGTCGGCTGCGCGGTCAAGGCAGACAGTAGCTGTTGGTTGTTTGGATTCTGTGCCTGAGGCTGCTCAATCTTCGGGGCGGTATTGAAGTTGGGCGCATTACTCGCAGGTTGCTGCTGTGAAGACGAATCCTCTACACCAAAACTGATTATGTCCACCATGCTGCTGACCTCATTCTTGACCCTCTCTGGCAGACTCGAGGGCAGATCCTTGCCTGTGATTCTCAGATTGCACATGTACATTGCCAGGGCAAACTCCGGGAACAACAGCTGCCCGCTCTTGGTGGTGTCTGACAGTGTCCATATCTGGGCCAGGCTGTTGCCATCCAGCTTCGATCGCAGCAGGAGATCCTTGGCCTTCTCGCCGGACAGTGCCTGGTCTCCATTGGTCGCGCTCTTGAATAGCTGCTCAAACTTGGCCTGATCTTGCGCGGTGATGAAGGACAGACGGATGTTGGGGATCCTGCTGCCTGCCGGCCTCGAGGGTTGCGCGGCGGGTGGCGGGGCGGCTGCTGAGGAGCGGAAGGAATTGGCGACGTCGTTGCTCGTCATGCCGGTCGGCTGAGGGCGCTGGTGCTGGGCGGGGATCTGCGGGACGGGCGGGATTCCATTTGGCTGTTGCTGTGGCGGGAGGCTCATCTGAAAGCCGGTCTGCTGTGGTTGAAGCTGCGGCTGTTGCTGTTGCTGGTGGAAGCCGGTCGGCTGGGGTTGCTGATATGCTCCATACTGCGGCTGCTGCTGCTGCTGGGCAGGAAATCCGGTTGCCTGGGGTTGGAGCTGAGGCTGTGCCTGGCCTGGATAGCCCGTTGCTTGCGGTTGGAGGTGTTGTTGCTGCTGCTGGCCCGGATAGCCCGTCACCTGCGGCTGGAGTCCTCCGGCCGGGTATCCCGTGTACTGCGACTGCAACGGGGCTTGGGGGCCATAGGCCGTCTGGTGCGCGGCGAAGGGCGATGGCTGGCCCGAGAAGGACGGCTGCTGCTGGCCGTAGGGTTGCTGGCCGGGACGCGCGCTGCTTGCGCCGCCCAGATACGAGTTGGAGGCGGAGAACATGGTGGTGGGGGGGCCCAACAGAAAAGAATATCAATGGCGCATGCGAGCTCGTGCAGCGCGACAATCAGCTTCCGACGTACGTACGTACGTACATACAGCTCCAGCGCCACGAGGTCGAAGCTTGGTCGCTGCCAAGACTAAGACTGCAGGGGACTTGCGTCATATGCGCAGGATGCATGCATTCCATCCATTGACTTGGGTACATGTACGGAGGATTCCGTGTATTCTGCTTGAGATACATTCAGACAGCACTAGTATATCAACAGCATGGTCGTCCCAGCAGCGTCCGCGCGAGCAGCACACCGCCTCGCATGGACCGCCAGCAGCGTCCGGCCCTCGCCCGCCATCACCCCACACCCATCACATGTCCCCATCCGCACCACCGCCGCCGCCACCGCCGCCTTCGCGCAAGCACGATGGCCAGCCCGCCGCTCCCGCCCGCCACCCCACCGCCCCGCCCGCGCCTTCTCCACCACCCCGCACCCGCGCCGCGACCATCACTTCGACACGCTCAAGTTCGTGACGCGCCTGCAAGCCGAAGGGTTCACGGAAGCGCAAGCGGTGGCGATGATGCGCGTGCTGAGCGACGTGGTGGAAGAGTCGATCCAGAACCTGACGCGCACGATGGTGCTGCGCGAAGACCAGGAGAAAGCCACCTACGCCCAGAAGGTCGACTTCGCCAAGCTGCGCTCCGAGCTGCTGTCCGCCGACTCCACCGAGTCCTCCCTGACGCGCGCCAGCCACGAGCGCCTGACGAACGACCTGGCGAAGCTGAACTCGCGGCTCCGCGATGAGGTGCAGCGCACGCAGGCGAGCGTGCGCTTGGATTTGAATTTGGAGAAGGGGAGGATTCGGGAGGAGGCCAACAGTCAGGATTTGAAGATCAAGGAGACCGAGACGCGCATTGAGCAGGAGAGTGCCGCGTTGCGCGAGCGGCTGGAGGCCGTCAAGTTTTCCACCTTGCAGTGGTTGATGGGCGTGTGTACGGGCACGGCGGCCATTATTCTGGGTGTGTGGAGGTTGTTGATGTAGACGTTATGAAAAATAAATTACATTGAGTCGCAGTGGTGTATTAGCAAAGGTAGTACGCACAACTATCCACACCATCTCCCTACCCGCCACCAAACCCTCCTCCACTCCCCCACCCACCCCTGCACATAGCCCCCTCCCCGCGATCCCCCCTCCCCATCACCGCCCTCCGCCCATGCGTCCTCAGCGTAAAACACACCACCTCCCGACTGACCCTGAACCCCGTCTTCGCCCACCTAGCATTCAACCAATCCGTCAAAGCATCCGAGCTGCCATCCCAGCTCGCCGCGTAGCTGTCGTAGCTGGCGAGCACGACTCTCGCCACCGGAGACGGGAGAGGGGTGTTGGAGGGACGGCGGAGGGAGAGCGGGGGTGGTTTGGGTTTTTTTGGTGAGGGGTGGAGGGTGAGCATGGTTTTTGGGAGTGAGTTTGATGGAGAAGAGCAGTGGTGTCGGTGATTCGTCCAGCGAATCACGAGTGATATGGCAGACTACAGTTAAAATCGGTCAGAAGACACCGATATTCCTCAATCTGCTCGCTAGTCTGCTCGCTAGTCCCGTCGGCGAGGGGGGATGTTATACCCCCCCTCAATGGCATTGTCCTCTCTAACCCACAGGTCCAGACAAAGAGGCAGCAGGGCATTGTCCCAACACCGCACAATCCAGCCCCCGAATGCTTCTTTGTCACGGCGGCGTGTAAGCGGTGCATGGGTGGGATCTGGTAAGGCACGCTCCGAGCACCTCCTCGCATTAACCAGTCCTGTGCAGCGAGCCGGAGAAGAATTCCTGGTGAGCTCGACGAGACGAGACGAGACGAGACGAGTGGGAGCGACAAGGAAAACCCTCATTACTTAAGCTGGCGACTGAGAATCCTCATCGTCTGGCGTTGAAAGGGGGACAGACGTTTTTGAGGTAAGTATGGTGTATGGGCCCAATTCATTGTACTAGGGAAAAAATCTTGGACGCCTGACGCCTGCCACGGACAGACCTGCCACGTCAAAGATAATGCCATCTGGGCAGACATTTCAGAGGTCTACATGCTCGCTCGCTGAGTTTTGTTACAAAGCCACGCTCGAGCAGCGGCAGCGAGTGGGGTCTTGAGGGAGGACTCTGAGCAGAGCAAGGGAGGAAAGGGGTGCGAGAATCGGATCGCACATGTAAGAGGCAGCAGGATGACCGTACACCTTGCATTGGGTCGGGAATTCCATTGATGTTTTATCCGCTGAGTGTCGCCATCATGATTTCCGTCCAGCTCACGCGCATGAGTGCTCGTCCCGGTACTCACAATAGGCGTAAGCGAGAGTCGCTGGGGTGTGTTTAGGTGGTCTGGACGGCTTTGTGAGCGGAGACGTGCGCCTGCATGAACTTGATGGGAGGAGGAGAAAGTACCTTACACAGCGGACTGCCGGGCAAAGGAGACGGAACAGCAACAGCAAAGCAATGCAATGCGTACAATCCTAACGACTCCATCTCAAAGATTCATACTCAGTGCGTGCCTTCGACTCCACACCATCGCACCTCTCTCACTAAAAAACCCACCACCCCCCAAGCCACCTGCACCAGCAAGCCTAAACAACACTCCTAACCCTACCCACCCCATCCCACCCCTCCACCTCCGCCTGTGCCACAACCTCCAAAAACGCCCTCAACCCGCCCTCTCCAGCCTCCACCTCCCCCATCACAGCCAAAACCTCACCCTCACTCATCTGCATCCACGCCTCCACCACTTCGCGCCTCGGTCTCGCCTTCATCTCCCAAGCACAATTCTGCACCTGCCCCAGCTCCACCTGCGCGCGATCGTGCAAAGCCGTTAGCTCTGCTGATGGAGATGACGTGCGCGTGTGGAGGAAGGTGCAGAGAGCGATCGAGTTGCGCAGGACGTCGGTGTACAGGTAAAGCGTTCGTAGGAGGTCGGGAGACGGGAATGTGTTGGTGCTGGCGAGGAGGGCTGGGATGCAGAGGTCGTCGATGGCGGTGTTGGCGGATGCGATGGTGGCGGAGAGGGATTCCGGATCCGTGTAGGCGGTGCTGAGTCGAAGTGAGGCGAGGGAGAGCTGCGTGGCGAGGTGGTCTGCTGCCGAAAACGCATGAGTCGTCGATGAATCCGGCGCGGCCAAGACCACCGCGAGCCTCTCGATCAAAGCGCTAGTCGGCGCTGCAGGCGCAACACCCTCCTTTGCGACCGACCAGACCGTATCCGCCGCAAGAGCATACAGCACGTACGCTTCACTTGTCAACCCACCCTCTACCCCATGCAGCGGCCTCTCAACATTGTAGCCGTAATCGAACGCAGCATGAAAATCCCTCGTATCCTTGCAATCCACCCAGTTCTCCACAACCAGCGGGCCGAATTGCAGCAGCGCGTCAGAATGCTCGCTCGAACTCTTCGTCAGCCGCGCGATCCTCCGCCATTCCAGCAGCATGATCCGGCGTGACAGACTGCGCTTCAGCGTGTCTCTGAGCTCCTGCAGGTCGAACAGCATACCCGTCTGCCCGTGATGCAGCACCCCGGCTTCGCAATCCGCCAGGCGATCCTCACACCTCGTGTACATGTCCAGTGCGCTCTTGATCCTCTTCCCCGGGTCCAACGACTCGGACTTCGTCAATAGCGTAGTATGAGGATGCGTGTACGCCAAATTCGTAAACAACACATGCCCGATGGTATCATGTTGGATCTCCTTCACCTTCAGACTTTCAAAGTACTTGATTGCCAGACTCCCGAGACCGAGCCGCATGTACAGGTAGATGAGCACGAGGCGTGCTTCATGAATGTGCTCGTTGTACTTCAAGAGCGTCTCGGCCAGGCAAGCGGAGTGAAGTAGCCATGAGCTGTTGTTCGTGAGGGACCAGATTTTAATCAGTGCTGAGATGGCGAGGAAGCAGACTTCGGCTGGCAGGCGTCGGACATTGGTCAGAGTCATTGAGTGCTTGAAGAGACGGATGCTGTTTTGTGCAAACGTCCAGATTGGTCCAGCCTCGGCGTCCGCATTGACCAAATCCTTGAACATGTGCTTGAGCGAAGCAACCTCACCGCCTAGCCACTCGATGGGAGGCACTTTACTCGGATCAGGCGCAACCGGCATAGCCTCCTCCCCACCATTCCCCTTCCCCTCCTCACCCTCCCTCAACGCCTCAAAGACCTGCCTGCTATCCCCCAGCCCCCTCCTCCCCCGCAAGCCCGCCAAATCCTCCCTCGCCCCTTGCCTCGCAAAAATCTGCCCCGGAACCCTACAGTCCAGCCCCCTCTCGCCCTCAAACCCCTCCTTCACAGCCTTCCTCGCCAACATCAACGCAATCCCCGCCATAGGGTCCTCATTCGATTTCGCCAACATCTGCGTCAAAGCCGCGTGCGCCATGTACAGCTTGCGATCTTTGAGCTGTAGGGACTTGAATTGGATGAGCGTTTCTTGCATATCGCGAATGCGGGAGTCCAAGATCGCGCGCTCCCAGCGCACGGAGAGGAGTTCCATCTTTTCGCGGATATTCGGGACGGCTTTGAGTGCGTTGGACCAAATCTTGGAGATGTGTGGGCCTGCAGAGTCGGGGACAGGGTAGGTGTGCTGATTGGCGTCGAGGACTGCTTGCTCGACCTGGCATATTTCTGCTACATCTGTAAAGGGAAGGCTGGCCAGTTTCTCTTGTAATGGTTCCGTCTCGTCGCTGTGTTCTGTTGTCTAGGGAGAAATCAGTGGCGATGCTGCTTAATGGACGGGAGATGATCGCACAATTAATCGTAGTTTCGTCGTCAGAAGCTGTATATCATTCGGCAAGCGCTGCAAAAGCTCATCGCAGCGCTTGATGCCTTCGTCATAGTTCCCAGTCTTATCGTATTCTTCGAAAGTCGGGTATCGGGCCATGGCTGAGGTCTGGGTTGCCGCCTATGCGGGAAGTGACCATGGTTGGTATGGCATTCTCCAAGGCGATCGGTCTTCAGTGTCAGACGGAAAACTACAAGCAATGCTTGCCGAATTGATTTACGATGGAAATGAGGGACATGTAATGATACTCTCGAGAATGTTGCTGTGCAGTTGGTGCGAAAGGATGGAGGGACAAAATTCGTGGCCGGAAAATCATGAGATGCACAAGCAGAATAGAACGCACCTCCGTACTGAGGAGCGGAGAGCGATCATAGTGAGGCAAGCTATATCTGCCTTGCAATGCAATGGGAACTACCCGCCAACCTCGATCACAGGCCACGGCTCAGCCCGACTACAGCTAAACGTACTTATTCTCCTTCAACCACTTCTCAATATCACCTCTATCCCTCTCCAACCACCCAATCTTCGCCTTCACCGAATCCATGCTCTGCGCCAAATTCCTCGAGAACCCTTTGTCGCCCAATTTTCTGAAGAACGCCTCAACGTCCTTGAGCTGTTCCTCCTTCGTGAAGCTGCTGGTGGCCATACCAACCACAGAACCCAGCATAGATAAGCTGGGCGGCAGCTTCTTCTTCAGTGTCTCCCAGTTCTCCTTCAGCCATTCCCAGAGCGCAATTATGCCTTCTTGGTGCGAGCGCAGGCCGGCGAGGGGAATGTAGATGTCTTGATCCTTGACCTCCTTGCTCAGTGCGTAGGCCAGGGTGCGCTTGATGAGCTCAGGCTGCTTGGCACGACCGAGGGAGCGAAGAGCTGTGTTACGCTCGTCGGCATTTGGGTTGGTTTCGTATTCTTTGAGTATGGCATTGTACTCCTTCTCGCCACCATACTGCAGCACGGTAGCGTAGACGCCACCTCGCAAGTTGGAATGGATGGCAGACCGGTCGCCCTTCACAAACTTCTCGAACATGTCGAAAGCCGCTTTCTTCGTCTTCTCATCGCCAGTTGAGGCGGCGCTGAAGAAGAGCAGGGACTTGAATTGTTGCTCAATGTGACCATCGGTGTCCTTGAATGTCCATCCAAGCTGGTGCGCCTTGCCACTGACAAGGTCACGTTGGAAGGCTTTGAGACCGTCCCTCACCTTTTGGTCCTCAAAGATCCATGCTGCGCGAACAGATCCTACCCGAGCATTGATCTCATCCCATACCACGAACTCTGGCTCACTATCGAATTCGCGGATCAGAGAAAGCAGGCCCGACGTCTCCTGATAGCCAGCCGCAGTCAACGCTCCAGCATCAGCCAGCATGCCGGCACGGTCCTCGACGCTCAATAGACCGTCCTTGGCATTCTGCCCAAGCTTTTGAAGACGCTCAGGCGGGTACGAGGTCCGGTAGATTCCAGAATGGTCAGCATTGAGCTTGTAGAAGTCAAGATCCGGAAGCTTGAATGTGCCTTGGCGCTCATTCAAGGTCAAGGACTCGTCAACACCCTCCTTCGTCTTCAGGCCCAGGAACACTGGGTACAGAATCTTGTCCTCCTCCGGCTTGACGTCCGCTGTTCGCAAGAAACGATTCTGCTTGACGGTGATGGCAGTGTTCGCGGCATCTTCTTGTACACTGAGGACTGGGTACCCAACATTCTTGGTCCAAATATCGGCAATGCGCTCGACGTCCTTGCCACTCGCGTCACTCAAAGCAGCCCACAGATCGCCAGTCTCCGTGTTACCGTATGCGTGCTTCTTCAGATAGCGGCGGATTCCCTCCATGAACACATCCTCTCCCAAATGCTTTGACACCATTCGAATGACACATGAGCCCTTCTCGTATGAGATGGCGTCAAAAATCTGGTTAATCTCGTCCGCACGCTTGACAGGCACTTCGATCGGATGCGAGCTGCGCAGGCCATCAAGACCGAGGGCAGACTGCAAGCTGTCCGTGACATATCCTTGCCACACCTTCCATTCTGGAAAGAAATGGTTGCAACTGTACCAGGACATCCATGTGGCAAAGCCTTCGTTCAGCCACAGACCATCCCAGAAGTCCATCGTCACGAGGTTGCCGAACCATTGGTGAGCCAACTCGTGCTGCACGACCTCCGCGACTCGCAGCTTGGTGTTTGCGCTTGCCTTCTTCTCGTCCAAAAGCAGATCCACCACACGGTAAGTGACCAGGCCCCAGTTCTCCATAGCACCAGCAGAGAAATCAGGGATCGCGACCATGTCCATCTTGGGGAGAGGGAAGGCGATGCCGAACTCCTTCTCGTAGAATGCCAGAGTCTTTGCTGCCAACTCAGCCGAAAACTTGCATTGCTCAATGTTCTTGTCGGGTGTCGCATATACTCGGACCGGTAGTCGGAAGGCATTGGTTTCGTAATGTTGAAGCTCGCCAACGATGAAGGCCAGGAGATATGTTGACATGATGGGGCTTTTGTTGAAAGTGACAGCCTTCCTCTTCTTGCCCGCCATAGCGGACTCGACATCCTTCTCGCCCGCCACATCCATATTGCTCAAGCATGTCAAGTGATGATCTGCGATCAACGTGACCGTAAAGGTGGCCTTCAAGGCAGGCTCATCAAAAGCCGGAAACGCTCTCCGCGCATCGGTGGGTTCAAACTGGGTGGTCGCCATCCACTTCTCATTGCCCTTCTCGTCCTTGTACGATGACCGATAGAACCCAGCCATGTTGTCATTCAAGGTACCCGTGAACTTATGGAACAGCGTCGCCTTCGATCCCGCCGGAATGGTCTGGTCAAAGCTGACCTTGGTTGTCTGGCTGTCATCGTCGTACGACAGCGTCGGCGAGGACGAAATGACCGTGGACCCCGACGAGACCTTTGTCTCCAAGACGTCCAGCGCAAAGGTGTTGAGCGATATGGACTTGGTGTCCTCGAGCACATCCAACTCGATGCTCACTGTGCCCTCATACTGGAAAGCCTCGAAGTTGGGTTCCAGAGTCAAGTCGTAGTGTAGGGGCTTGACGTTCTTTGGCAGAACCTCGCGGCCCTTGGCGATATCCAGACTGGTCTCGGCGGCGTCCGCCTCCCGTCGTCCTCTGCACATGGCTGTCCGGCGATGCGAGCAATATCTCTTGTTGGCGGCGGGCGACGCTCTTCTTATTACACGGCTGGCGTGCGGTCGAGTCAGAGCGGGTGACGTACTGTAGATGTAGCTTTGGACTATCTGGCCGTGTGCGAAATCTGATGTGCTCGCAACCTTGAGGTTACATGTAGCTCGTGACTGGAAAGAGCGGCGGGTCCGAGTCTCAATCGGCAGGTGCAGGCTGGTGGGGGCTGCGCTGTTGCCTGGCTTCGTGGTTCGCAGGAAGCGACTGCCAGTTTGAGCGACGTAGGACAAGGCAGACCGCATTTGATACAGGGAGCGGAAAAGGGTTCGTGGACAGCGACTCGATACCTCAGGTCCCTGGTAGTGCTCGCAATCGCGGTCCACCAGTGAGGTGCTCCCGAGGTCCCTCATCCATTCGAGACTCCCGCCTCCGCCGCCGCTAGCAAGTGCTACAAAGCTTGCAACGAGTCAATCTCTTCTCTCTTGATTACCATTTACCTGACATAGCAAAAGCCTCATCCCCAACGGCCGTGCATGCACTCGCTACCAAACACGTACACAACCTGGCGCACGCGGCTTGCTGCTCGACGGCACAATCACCGACCGCATCACCGCACCCACACACTCGCACAACCCCATTTCTTCTTCCCCTCATGTACCTCCCCCAAATCAAGCAAGTCAGTCCTCGCAGGCAACATCAACACTCCATGCGTTGCCCGGTTGTTTCAACGGCAGAAATGCCACACCTTGCGAGACCAAATCCACGTCGTTTGAGGTGCTCACGATTTACAACATCTGAATGAGTTGCCATAGTTTCTGTGGGACAAGCCGGCCAGTCAGTATCTGACCGGGGCCAGGGTGTTACAGTCACGAAGGCGGGGGCCGGGTAAGACGTTTGCTGTCCCTGTACTCATCTGCTGTGGGCGCCGGTGGAGGAAGAGAGAGGAGCTTGATGGGAGAACTTTGCAAATCTGGCAGCCGCGCCGGACAGTGGCGTCAGACACCATTATCATGTTCATTATCCATTACGCATTAATCCTATCCCAGGAATGATATTTCGCTCATCATGAGCGGCAGCCACATATCTTCATCCATCACCCATTCAGCCTTCATCCCACAATCCCCTCCCATCAATCCTCATCACTGACATCCTCATGTTCCATCCTGGCCGGCGCGGTGTTAGCCCTGCGCCGCCTCAAAATCATCCTCTCCATCATCATGATCCCCATAACCACGGCTCGGCATCCGTCTTGCACCACCGTGACGGCAAGCTGGGGACTCCTCTCCTCCGACTTCTCGGGAATCTGGATCGGGTCCTCGGACTGACAGACCAAGCCGTCAAGACTCAGACTGTCGAAGTATCGGCTGTCGAGCCTGCGAAGCCGAGCTCGAGCGCGATCTCCCAGTTCGAACGATCGCTCTCGAACGTGGCGTGATCCGTTGCGGGCTCTCCTAACGGGTCTCAAGTGCGATGTTAGCGAAACTTCGCACTTCAAAAGTTCTGTCTCTCTTAGGGGCAGTAGATGATCACTTCTTCACAAAACTCTCCAGTGCATCTACTCCAAGGCTTGGCCGTGAGAGTTTGCCTCCGCTGTTGCGCTTACTTAAGCGCTCACGCTCCTTGGCACGTTCGTTGGGCGAGGTTCCATTGTTCGGGATGAACGTGGGCAAAGCAGACAGAGAGTCGCCGTTCGTGTCCTTTGGCCCTGTCTGCTGTGCTCTGCCCAGCCGCTGCTCATTCTTGAAATCTAAATAGATCTGCGCAGCCTGGGAAAGTGGTATAGGAGCCTTCTCTGTGGGCACTTCTGCACCATTCTGCAGCAGAAGCTCTGCCACTGCGAAAGGTGTCCGAACAGGACTGGCAGGGCGTGGTGGCGCGCCGTTTGCCACAAGCGTCGATGAAGAGCCCGTACGCGAATGGGAAAAGGTGCTGCTCCCGCTGGGTGAGGCTGGATCTGCCGCTGCTAGGGCTAGAAAGACAGCATGTGTCGACCTAGACCTGTCGAGAGCGTTAGGATTGGCTCGCAAAGCCAATGCGTGCATCACATTCTGTATGTCATTCTTCTTGATGCTCGTCAAGAGATGATCGTCTGGCAGTTGCGTCCCTGCGGTGCCCTGCACATATGTGCGATCGCTATATTTGGCCGTGATGAAATGGAGCCGTTGATCTCGTGTCGAGTGGGGCGAAGGCTTGAGAAAACGGTCCAGCTTGGCCTCCCAGATCATGTTACTCACACGGTTACCGATCAGCAGCAAAATCTCGATAATGTCCGGTGTGAAGGCTTGGGTGTCCAAGGTGAGTGACCGCACTTTCGAAATGTGCGTACCCAGTGAGCGGTGAATGCCGCTGCACTCGATGCATAATAACACCCCCAGGTTGATAGAGCACCAGTCCACTTTGCTGTCAGAGCCGCAGTCGGCGCAGACTTTGTTGCCCTCGTCTGCGTTTCGAATGCGCTGCAAGAGGGCAGATGCGATAGGATCGCTTTCAATGCGCACATTCGGCGGTCTGTCGCCAGTAGTTGCGTGACGTCCCACAGCTTTGGCAGCCTCGCTCCTGTTAGGATTCGAAACTTGCCGATGTCCCGAGAAAGATGAGCTCTTCCCCGTCAAAACTGCAGCGATGTCCTTTCGGGTCGAGTGGCCATGAGATGGCGGTGACGGAGCTGAAGCCGGTAAACCCTTAGTCTCGAATGCGCTCTGCAATGCGTTATTGATCGCGGCGATCCAAGACTTCATGTCGTCCTCAGATGGAGCTTGGTACACCCTGGTGAAGTTTGGAGTGATGACCTCAAAGGCAAAGCGCCGATCCGAGCTCCTCGCCTCCCTCACGGACGCCATGCGCAAGTCAATCGGATCCATATGGAGCTCCAGCCGCTCCTTCCAGTTCACGTATTCGGACAGCTTTCCTTGGTCCAGCACGATCCAGAACTTGTGCCAGCCTTGCTTGACTACACCCTTCGGGTCCATGTGATTGCCTGGTCTGCTCAGAGCCCAAAGCAAGCCTTCCTTCCTCTGAAGACCGTTGTTGGCCGTATTGCTGCTGCTGCTTTCTTCTAGATCTCGAATGCCTTTGAATTTGCTGTTCGGACTTGTTCCAAACTGCTGGGTCGCAACCCCAGGGATTGTGCCCGCACTGCCTGCAGGCGCCCGCACTGCTAGGCCATGCTGCGTTGGGGGCGACTGCGACATCCCGGCGACGACACTCATAGATCTGCCCGTTGATTGCTCTGCTGACCGGCCATTGTTCTGCGAGCCAGAGTGCGTCAGCCCTCCAGGCACGACATTACCGTCTTCGCTGATGACTTTCGTCGCCTTCTCTAGCATCCGCCGCTTCTCCTCCCGTTCAGACCTCTGCAGCTGAAAATCTTGGTCGGCTGCCTTGACTTCAGCGACGAGCGCGTCCAATTGTGGCATCATTTCTTCGACTCTCTTTGCCGTCGATAGATAGCCTCGTGCTTGAGCATCAGCATATCTTGTGAGATGAGACAAAACTTCCTGATCCTTTCGGCCTCCGTGCAAGTCGTGCATGAAGCTTGAATAATCGAAGCGCTTCAGCTCGAATGTTCGGCGCTTGGCCTGGTACTTTTCATCACTTTGCTTTTGCTTCTTCTCCTTGACTGACTCGCTGCGTTGGCCAAGGTATTTGCCGACGTAAGAATAGTATTCCTTGCTTTCTTCATCGAACTCGCGCTTCTTCAGGTCGGCTTGCTTGATTTCTAGCTGGTACAATTTGCTGATGGGATCAATGATGAGCCGTCGAAGGTTGACATTATTCTGCTGCTCATATTGCAAAATCTCCTTGGCAGTCTTTTCAAAATAATGGTCCAGAGCTGGCCGAACGGCATTCGCGTTGGTATTGGAAGCATCTCGAAGTGCCTCCATGAAGTCAGAGACAGCTTGATTCGTCGCTTGCTGTGCGGCCTCTGCAGCTTCGGCAGTGCGCAAGACCTTTTTCATGCGCAATCGCATATTACCAGTCTTTTGCTCCAATGACCGCATCGTGGCTCTGAACACTGGACCATCCTCGTTGACAGCCGGATCTTCCCCAGGCTTGCATGTCGCCACATCGACTTTCACAGCGCTCGCTGCCAGCGTGCTCTCGGTCGCGACGGAGCCCACGATCGAGCTTGGTCCCAACACAGAATTGAATCCATCCTCCGGTATGGTCTCGAACACGGGCGACTGCGGCTCCTTGTAGTCCTTGTAGCTGCCTTCGCCCTCCGAATCGCTGACATTGCTGACTCTCGATTCGATGGATTGCGCCGAGGGCACTCTAAGCCTCGGTGGCAGGTTCAGGTCCGCTCTAGGAGACTTGGGCGCCAAGAAGCGCTGCGTGTTCTGCACCCAAAACGTGAAGCTTGCCAGCTGATTCAACTTGTGCGCTCGCTGGTCATACTCGACCAAACTGCATGTGTTCCGCCAGCCACCTCCTTTGTCCTCCGTCGACTTCGGAGGTCGCCATTTCCAGGCCCAATTGTACTGCAAGGCCGGGTTGCCTGCTGTTGTGATATCGCCCACTAGGCAAACGTTTGGTCTGTTGTGGATGTTGGGATCCGAATGAAACTCTCGCACCGTCAGGTTCTCCACCTCTTTCGCATTTGACGCGCAAATGTGTGTAAGCTGAGAGATCTGAGTGTCAATCGCAGTCGGCGAGGTGGGCGCGCCATTGGCCGCTGCTATGTTGTTCGGAATCTGTTGGCGGACGACGAACGTGAACTGGACAATCAGGTCGTCGCTGTTCGTTAGGCGCACGAGGAAGGAAGGAGGTAGGCCGTTCGCACTGGTCTCGGGATCCTGTCCTGCATCAGCTGCGCTCCCACGACTTGCATAGCCAATACCCATACCTGTACATAGTCTACTGGCGTGTCATCAGATGGGTCCTTCACGGCGACGTATCTGCTCGCGGGAAACGCATTGGGCGCGACTTTGAGCAACGTCTGGCCACGCGAGTTCGTAATGGTGATCCCAGCGATGGAGACTATGCTCGGTCAGCTGTGTGCCCTCCTACAGACTTCGAGAGCCTCTTACATCTATGCTGGTCTCGTATGTAGAGCGGCGACCCGTGGTCTGGCCGACTGCTCACAGCGCCCATCTTGACTCCAGCCGACGGGCGGATTTGCGAGGCGCCAGCAGGCCCTCTGTGCCTTTCTTTGTCGCAACTCGGCCAATTGTATAAGGTTACTCGAATGGGCGCAATACTCGTGGAGGGATGTATCGATCGCGGAGTGGAAGGGAGGTTGGTGTAGCTCCAAGACTCGTAGACGGGCAACGGGGTTGACTGCTGCAGAACAAGGGTCTAATGCTGAAGCTGGAGATGCAGATCTATGTGCCACGTGAAGATTGTGGTAGGCGCCTGATGTCGGGAACTGTCACGGCACCGCTGGCACCTGCATGCACACGCGACCTCCTGTTCTACATGTACTATATAGTAGTGTATACGTATGATCTCGATGAGCAGTAGGCAGCGACTACATACATACATCAACAGACGTGCATCTGCAAAGCGCGGCACTACTCAGGCACAAGGATGATGACAGTGGAGTTCTAGCAGATTACGACTTGAGCTTATCATGCGCGAGTCCCTTTTCGACGATGTTTAATGTTGCGACTTGAAAAGCAATAATGCAGTATGAGGTGAGAACGTGGCTAGCACCATGCAAGCCAGCACCCTCCGGTAAATAGCAGTCACCAACATGGCGGCATTATTCTCGACAGGGGTGACATGCCTTCACATGTGGATTCATATGCCTACCTTACCTACTTACGAAGTTACGATTTGTCCCCCTACATGTAAAAGCTCAGCGAGTCGCACTGCTTCTGCGATTTCGTCTGGACTTGCCGAGGTCCACCAATGGCCGCCGGCTATGTACATGTATCGCAAGCATTTCACCGCATACCAGACTTTCGTGCGAATGACATTCAAAGACTAGCTCTCGACGACTATCCCATACAGGAGCTGATACGGTATACATCACGCGGTTTTGCTTGGCGTACACTCGACATCTTCCAGTTTCCGCCCGAGCGGATTTAGGCATCATGAAGTTCGCCGATGCCACAGCAGTCAAGCAATCAGACTCTCACACATATTCGGCCAAATTCATAGAGGACTGGTGTATAGGGACAGTTCCACACGGCGGTTATGTGACCTCGACATTTCTACAAGTGGTAAAAAAACACTTCGACACAACGCTCCGGAAACAGAACCAACCACATACCCTTGCTCTCCATCTCGACTTTCTTCGGAGAACACAGACCGGCCAGGCGATTTTCAGAGTGAAAGATGTCAAGCTTGGACGTCAAACCTCTGTTGTTCACGTCACCCTCAACCAAGGCACTCCCGGCGATGAGCGAGAGGAAGTCGTTGGCTATATCACCCAGAGTAACCTCCGCACTGAAAGAGGTGTTTCGTACGACACGGATTGGCAAAGCCATCCTGAGCCACCTCCGGTAGACGTATCTAAGCTCGACTCGGATACTGATGAGCACTGGGGCGAGAGAAAGGTGATCCCGTTTCAGGATTTCAGGAAGGCGGCGTTACGGGCGCGTTCATGGTATCCAAAGGCTGGTCAGATCAAGCCAAGTATCGTTGATCAGTGGGTCTGCTTGAAAGACCAAGGAGACGCGTGGACTAATGAGAGTCTGGGGTTCGTGGTTGACAACTTTCCTCAGTATGTAAAACCAGTCCCGCCTTCTGGCATGAGGTGAGCTGATACGGTTCTCAGGATCATAGAAAACTTCCACGATGGAGGGGACATGTATAGCGTGAAGTTCGAGAAAGAACACGGTCACATGGAGGACTTTATAGCCAGGAAAGGCGCCGCCAAAATGTGGTATCCCACCCTCCTGCTCAACCTGGACATAAAGAAGGCCCTCCCGGAGCAAGGTGTCCGCTTCTTGTACGTTCGGTTGCAAGCCAAGCAGATTAAGAATGGGCGTTATGATTTGGAGATCGTCGTTAAGGATCCCACAGGCGATCTAGTCGCTCTTTCCCATCACGTCTGCTTCGCAGTCGGGGCTGAACGCAATACATCTGCACGGCGAAAGGCTGAGAAGGGAGTTGGACCAAGATTGTAGACTTTGTATATATACACACGATCGTGGTTATCTTGCCACAGCAACTCTGCTGCTGCGTTCGGTATTTCTGCTTGGCTCCAATCGATAGTCCTGCGCATGAACCAATCCAGATGCCGAGGCCCATTTTGTGGTCAAAGCGCCTCTGTAGCCGACATCTCGTCTTCATTCATGTTGCTTGCCACCGACCATCATATGCAGACAACATCACCGTACAGATGTCAGATCACATCAGAGATAGCAGCGTCACGCCTGCACAGGCCTCCATCAACGACTACCGCTATCCCTGCGCCGCAGCACCGGACATCATCAGGTCCAACCAAAAAGACGCCTACTTCCAATCTGTCCTTCTGACCCAATTATCAGCAGTCATACGCTCCTTGTACGGCGCCCGGACAGCGCACAACTGGACAAATGAGACGCGAACGTTCACTGAATTGCTATACCTGGGCCTCACGACGTTCGTTGGAAATCGGACCTTAGGAGAGGAGTACTGCGACATCGTGCAAGTGGAGGATGATACGGGACGATTACCGGAGCTGACTCGAAGGGCCGGATACATCCTGTCCAGTGTGCTGGTGCCTTATGTGTTGGGCAGGTTCTTGCCTGCTTTGCGAAGGCGCTTGAGGGCAAAGCTGGAAGTGTCGATGCGCAAGTCACATCGGAGGAGAGCGTCGTCGCCTAGCAGGAGTAAATTGCCACCGAGCCGAATCTATCAGTTCCAGGAATATGTCTCCAAACATCTGGACACTATTACGAGTCCAGCACCGGTATACGCGCTTAGCTTGGCTGTGTTCTACTTCAGTGGGGCTTACTACCAAATAAGCAAAAGGATCTTCGGACTGCGCTACATCTTCACTCGAAAGCTTGAGCCTAGTGAGCAGAGAGCTGGATATGAAGTTCTTGGAATCCTGCTGGTCTTACAGATGATTGTGCAAGGATATCTCCACCTCCACGAAACGTACACCCACGCCGCCACAATTAACCTGCCATCCAACAACGCAGCTGCAGCTGGCACCAGCGCCGCCATCGACAACGGCGTCGAAGTCGCAGCCGACACTACAATCGCTGCGCCTCTTCTCTTCGAAGCACCACAGGGTGCCGACCCGGTGGCGCAGCAGGAGCAGATCTCAAAGATTACGCACACGCCTCTCCCTCAGCCTCATCGACATGATTTGAAGGACCACGAAGCCATGCAGTGGATCGATGGGAAGCAGCAGAGAAAGTGCACGCTGTGTTTGGAGCCACTGAAGGATCCCAGTGTGACGACTTGTGGCCATGTTTTCTGCTGGCAGTGCGTCGCCGATTGGTTGAGGGAGCAACCGATGTGTCCGCTTTGCAGACAGAGTGCGCTTGTGCAGCATGTGCTGCCCTTGCAGGGATGAGGGGGGAGGATTATGGAATGCCGCAAAGCTTTATAGGCTCTTATGTCAGCTGGAGCACGATGGTGACTGCTTGGACAAGGCGTAACACAGTGCTTGACTCCAGACGTCACTACCATCACTATGGCAACAAAGGCTCATGTCAGTGCTTCCAGGACCATCGGGGCGGCATCGCAAACGCCACACCGAAGAACTTCTCCAACCCTCGGTTCTGCCTACCATGGACTTCAGCTCCATTCCCTCTGAGGAGCTTCACAGATACCAATTCATCCTGACCATATTAAAAGACCACCATCAAGGCGTCTGAGGCCATCAGAGCTTAAAGAGCTGGTCAATCTTGTGCCACACTTGCGAAGCCACGCCGAGCGAGCTGCCCGTCAATCACAAGGAACGCGCCATGCGCCAGAGACCAGAAAGGACGGTCTAGCTACAGCACGTCGGAAGCACGAACATGACCAGGACGAGAAGCTGGGCAGAGGCGGTCATGCGCAGTACTTGCAGGCGCCAGCAACGTGACAAAGCACTAGCTATCCTGAAATAAAGACAAAGCCTAAAGGGAGAGCAAACATATCTTCACACGTATGCCATGCAAGACGCACGTTTGCTGCTTTAGCAAGACCATCACCATTCTCTTCGATCCATCATCCATACAACCCCCCTACCGTGCACGGTTAACGTCTCTTGCAATGTCTTACTAATTTGTGCCTTCTCAAACATAACCAGATGCCGCGGCCTTGGCGTCACGAAAGGGCGTAGATGTAAGCCAAGCGGTCCTAGAACATAACCAAACCGTACACTAATAGCAACCTGCCCCTGTTTCTGGATAGTAATACTCGGCTCCAACAGGAAGCTTCCCTAGACTCAGTTTCCTGCACTTGCAGTCGCCTAGTTGGTCGCAGTCGGTTTGGATTGTGCCAACGTTGTTTGCGTCGCATGAGATCTACAATTGGATCAGTTTCTGGGATCGCAGTAAGCATCGGACATGGCGACGGAGGCTTTACTTACGACGTATCGCTCATTGCTGCTGCAGGTCTGGAAGTTTGCATTATTAGTAATAAGGTAATGGAGGATAGGCATCATTCGGTGTGGTAGCTTACCACGCGAAACTCGCCCAGGTCCGTTTTGCATTGCGCGAAGGCTGTGCCCATCAGGGCTGCTAGTTGGATGAGGAGGAGACGGTGGTGATAATGCATTTCTGGAGGTTATGCTTTGGGGAACGGGTGAGATGATTTGATAGTTATGGACGGCGCGTGAGACCATGCTCATCTTATACACCATCTTGCCACGATTAACGTCCCATGCAATGTCGCACTATTTTGTGACTATTAGACAAGACCGTGGCCTTGGAGTTGCGAAGAGAGTACGAGACACACGCTCCTACCGGGTGATTATAGTCTTACTCTTGCCAGCCGGCTCGTTCGTGAGAAGTCGTATTGGTACATTGGCCAAGATTGAGAAGACGCTGACTTCCACCAGCATCTCTTTCGCGATCCAATTGCGGACCTTGACCGCGACCAGACTGTCTACACCGTGTGCACAATACCTGGCTCTAGCTACCTCAGTCCTAATATGAGAGAGCACACTGGCAGGTGCTGGTGCTAAGTATATGTATCGTGATTGCGGGAGCTTGCTGCAGCTTGAAAGGATGATCTTATTGGTGGGATCTAGCCGGGGCTCTAGCAGCACAAGATGTCACTTCTTCATGCATACCTATCATCTCGCAATCTCAATGGCTGATCAGTCTCTTCTCTACGTACAACAGGCGCAGCGGCTTCTTCTTCGCTCTGGTGTCTGGTCCATTGTGACAGGCGAAACCGCGCTGAATCATTATGGCGCTGACCTTGCTGTACACGTATGTAAGGAGCAAAACTCATTGGCAGAACATGCTGATCTGATACGAAGACAGGATATCGAACTCTGCGTCTCTAACGACAATCGAGAGCTTGCAACCAAGATATTAGAAGCGCAAGATGCAATTTACAAGCGACTGCCGGACCTCCAGGTTCCAGACTTCTACCATCAGTACAAAAAACACCCCCACAGGTTTCAGGTCTGTGACTCCAAAGCAGGACTTGAGCTGTGTGTCGTGACCGACCAGGCGCTTGGATTAGACCTGACAGACCAGACAGTCGTCAGCAATGTCTACTGCGGTATCGCCGTCTCAATTCGCTACCCGACCTACAAGGCGCTGTTAGAAGGCTGGCTGAACTTGGCGTCCGCAGCCATGAAGGTTGAGAACTTTAGCTTCGAAGTTGTGTATACGATGCAAGCTGAGCGTTTAATCGATGCCCAAGATGTGGACGAGGCATGGTTCAAAGAACATTTGAGTCACCCGGACCATTATCTGCACGCTTCATCTTTGCTGAGCGGTAAGCAAAGGCGGATACTAGGGAGTTGCTGGATATGAAGTGGTAATGCTAGTGATGTTCGGATACGATCAGTATGTGACCTGGCCCAGGAGACCTGATCTGCTTCTGGACTAACGTCACTGTACATGGATGCTGTAAAGCAACATATCCGCCGGCGTTCCACTTGCGTAACAGTGCAATAGACCGCCAGGAGAATTCCGTATCCGCCATCCTTGATTGCTGCAGTCAAGGACCGTGTATGCTCAGCTCAACGGGCGATTGGGGGAGATTCATTCTATGGCACTTTTTTGCGGATTGGGCAATTACTAGGTCTTCCGCCTTGTTATACTTTCAGTTCTCCGCCGAGGAGCTAATGGAGCGTCAGTTCCGCACCTCTGCTTGGACCTGCATGTGCATAGTTGTATGCGAGAAGCATTTCCAGGCTAGTGACCGAGTCGAGCGCCCCGGACCCTTGGAACATGCATCATGCAGAACGATGCTTTGGCCTCGATAAGGGCAGTGGCGGGAGTACACATTGCTCCTATATGCAGTCCCGAGTAGTAGGAGATTCTCTGAGTCTGACAGATCATTGCCCAATTGGTCGTGCGCAGATATAGCACAGCATCTCATCTTTACTATCTACGATTATCGATCTGGCTCGGTCGCATCCGCCTTCCAGCCTGCGACATGTTGTCGCTGGCGATGTCAGAGCAAAAGATCGTTGAAAGCACTGAGGAAATGCCGCATGACAAATGCAAGCATCTCACTCGGCTACAATTCTGATGACTTGACTGACCAAGATGCAGGCCCAACTGCCATCATGCTTGACCGGCTATGCTTTTCACCATACGACAAAAACGAGGTTTGTGGTCAGTCTGTGGCGATTTTGCTCTTTCCTGCTATAGCGCTGACTATAACTAGAGCAATTTAAGAAGAGCGCGGCCAGCAGAAGCGCTGCGTTATGGACGCGTTGGCCGCACAGGGCCTGAGGGAGTGGCGACAAGACAAAGAAACCGCTTGGCATACAGTTTGGACACTCAATAGTGCTACCTCGAGTTCAGAGAAATGGTCAATCTGAAGCTGCTGAGCCGGCGGTGTCGTCACTACAATGTGCCACACTCACTCCAGCTCATATCGTAGACTCGCACGGATATCTTTCTGAAGTCGCCATTGAGGGTGTCAGAGCACGAGCATTTGTCTATTGGGCATCGTCTTGTAGGAACAAGCGAATTCCTGCAGTAACTCTTTGGTGACTCTCAAAAAGAGCCCGTTTCGCGCGCTCTCCGGAATATGTAGCATGCACATGCAGACAGGACAAGGCGGGCTTGATTCCCCTCTTGCCATGTTGTTTTGGAGCCATTGATCCACGTTGACAGTCGACATGCTATTGATCCGGTATGCAGATCAATCACTGATGAAAAAGAACAAGCAGAATATATGGCCGATTGAGCAGTTACGGGCCTTCATATCCGGGCTCCAGCTTCCTGCATCCAGCTATGAAGCTCGATCTGCTCTTTGGTATTGCGGCGTACAATTGCGGTTGGTTTCGTAAATGCGGCACGGTTGCAACGACTAGACCCTGCATGTCTTAGCTTTAGTCTCTGCTGGAGGCGAGCAAGACCGGCTGGATACTGATCCGGGATCCGACAAGGCTGTCACTTGATGGAGGACGCAGGCTCATTGCTTTGCACAAGTCCGACGTCAGTTTTGGGTAGCAGATATGCAAATATCGGCGCTGATACACTCCTGCTATCTAATTGGGCGGTGTATAGTATGGCGAGCGTTTGGCAACAACATTCTCTTCCAAAGCAGGCTTGCCCGCTGAGGTCTCTAAGGATTCATTCTCAGGGACTTGCTCAAGAATCGGTCGGTCTGCTGCGCAACGAGCCCGTCCTCCAGAGGCCTGCGGTCCCCGCCTTGATAATTGTAAGGCTACCCCATTTGCGTTGTTGACGAAGGTCTCGCGTTGCTGCTGTGCCCACTCACGCCCATTGCGATATGCCCTCGCGCCAGATCGAAGATCATCGGCGCTATTGTTTAATGTGAATGCACGTATCTGCGTTATATAATACTGCACATTGCCTCCTTCACTCGTTGGAGGACCAGGATGTGTTGCATACATTTGCAATGTGGTAGTGCCAGGATGATAGCTCGTTGCGATAGTGTAGGCTTTGCTGTCGTACTCAACGTTGGCTTGGCCGTAATTCTGGAGGTGGTGCATTGCGCGAGCGCCAACTGCAGCGTCATACATAGCTTGCCACCGCGCCACGTCGGCCCTGGCCGAATTACCTTTGCCTACAAAGAAATTGTTTGGTACGGCTGGCCTAGTAGTATGCGTTGGAGGCGTAATATATTGGCCAAGTTCTTGACGGACCCAAGGGTTGATCTGAGAAGGATCTGTGCCATAGTATCTGTCCGGCTTTGGCGCAGTCAAGTCCTCATGGAACTTGGACATGTTATTAGACAAGACTTTGTCAGCTGGGCAATACTTGAATTCAGCGGCCCCTGCGATCAGAAGCATCACACTGCTCATCGCCCCAGACTCAGTTTCTGCCCTCCTGTTAAACTTCTTGAACTCTCTGAACTCTGCTTCCGTGCATCTGGAAGGCGATCACATGTACCACAGTCCACAGCCCCTCCACCGGTCGCTGAGATCCGGTGTGGATTCGTGATGAAAGGCGGTCTCTTAACAGAATTGTTTCTGTCAGCATGTTCTGGAGACTAACGTGTTGTCTTCCTGGGATGTCAGAGCGTTGTAATTGTGTTGATCATAGGAAGAGGATCGAAGCAGCCATAGAACTACCCGATGTTGCTGGACGGGGCTTTTCCCGATGTGGACCACACTTAAATCTGAATCTCGGGCTCCGCTATGTAATTCTACGAAGCCGAACTTGTTTTGAAGTACCCACGTCGCAATAGCGTACATGTATGGCCAGATCAATCGATGATGTGATTAGGGAAGGCAACTTCCAAGCCAAGGCCTTCTCCCTGGATCAGCGTGCACTCCTGCGCACGTTCTACCAGGATCCCACTTCCGCATGGATAAGAGGACAACGACGACAACTTGCAGCCAGCGATTCGAGGCCGACGAAAAGGATTCGTACCTCGGACAAGAGAGGGTCTCGAAAGTCGTGCCACCCACAAACCCGACTAGTCGCGTGAAAGCGAAGGGTCGAGAGGGCGGAGACCTGCGCCACCAGCTCCAGTCCAAGGTGAAAAGGCGTTGGCAGGATTGCCAGCGCTGCCAGGCCAGCTCAAGGCGAAAAGACGCTGGCTGAACCTGAGGAAGGGAGCGAGAATCCGGACAAGTCAGGCTCCACAAAATCATTTGTGTATGTACCTCTGGACGACGTCGACTCTTTCATGAAAGGCGTGCTAGAAGGTTTTCGGATTCCGAGCGGTACAGTCTCATTACAGCAACCATCCGATCAGAGAGTCTTTTTGAGCTCTGTCTTCGCTCTTCTGCTCGGGAGAGGGTCTCACAAGCTATCAAGATACTTGCCGCTGGAATGTATCCAGCAAGACAAATAAGCCTCTCTGACATTAAACAACAACGGTCGCTTCTGGTCGTGCTTCGAGGGCCATCAGAAACCATATTGGAACTTTCAGGAAGCTCGGCCGTGCGTACAACAGGCTTGCGGGGGAATTCGGTGCAACTGCACCATTACTTTTGCATAAAGCAGAACATTGGTAGGTTATCGAGGGAGACTTTAAGCAAGAGCCTTCCATCCTAACAAACAAACTCAGGGGAATTTCAGAACTCAGTCTGTCCGCTCAGCAGTCTTGGGGAGAGCTCAAGCATGCCGTATCACCCGATGCTACTTTCCGACATGACAAGCTCACGCTGCGCAGATCCGTCGCATCATTAAAACAGATGCTGAAGCAAGGTACGGAATCGCCGATTATCGTGAGGTAGTTCTAACATGCTCTAGGATGTGCATGGTTATTAACAAACATGAATGGCCGTTCTCTTAATAAGCCCATCACCAGTCTTGTCCACTTCAGCACCGCTCCAAGGGCGATTTCTGGCCGCTGGCCGCCATGTGCGACGCTCGATCTGCCTGCTGAGTGTCACCAGATTGCTCAGAAGCTGCGCCTTGAAGGAGCGGACGGAAACCCAGCATTCTTGTTGCTCGTCCTTCTTATGTTCATCAACGACACCGTTATCACGACTTCGGTCGTTGAGCAAGCGACAATGCCGAAGAATCGCTGGAATCCCGATGGTGAGCACATATCAATTACACCAGTCGAAGCTGGAGTGAACCAGATTCTCGCAGACTTGGTACTCAAACCAGAATCTATGGCACGATCTTTGGAGCTATTGATAACGACTTCGCTACTTCAGCGCGACAAATCTGTTGCGGATAGCCTCCACAAGTATGTACTGCCAGCAGACATCAGGCGGACGATCGAAGAGTTGGATAAAGCGAGGAGTGTTCTGGGTACCTGGAAGCCTTTGAACCCTCAGTCCCCATTCACTGTAGAACGACATGTTTGGGGTCTAGTCCATAGCAAGCTTGGCATGGTCCTTCGCTTCCAAGGCTGTTTCGTCGATGCTCTTACCTGCCTGCAGCAGGCTGTGTGCAGCCAGTCGGGTTTAATCTCACGATGGGAGACAATTTGCGAGTTGGCTGACGTCCTGACGGAACTAGATAGACCGGATGAAGCGATGATTACTATTGCAAAAGAGCAAGAAGTTTGTACGGGGGATGCACGATTGAATCCTGCTGGACAGAGGAGATTGCAGTTGTCGCTCGCTGAAGCGTTCATGCGCAAAGAGCTCTATGAAGATGCCGCGAGCATATACCGCGCTGCCAATAATGGTGGAAGCTTCGCCAAGCTTCGCACTGCAATCGGCCTTGCACGAGTAGCACACTCGCAGCGCAAATGGGACGAGGCGTTCGATCAGTGGAATCACGCCTTGAAGCTTCTCTCCAATGATTTTCCACGTGGTGACACGCACAGTGGGCACACTTATCTCGCGATCTTGGAGTCAACTCACCATGTATTGCTTATGCGTGGCGAACGTGACTACGCTGCTCAAACGCAAGAGAACATTAAGGAAATACGAAAGACGAGTGACATTCGCGGCTGCACCAACTGGATCCCAGGCCTCAACACTTACTGGCTGCAGTCTCTTCATGGAGATACACTAAGGGCACGATTATGATACACTCTGTCGACGAATCGAAATATAGAAAGCGCTTGTGCTTGACGAGTGTCTAGCTCGTAGATGAATCATAAGTTAGGATCCTTGGCGGCGATATCCAGCCTCTGGGCTTGTACCATGCTTGCCAACCGTTTGTGGTCCCGACGGAGGGTAATATAGCGGTTTGCGCCTAATACCGATGCAAGCTCGTCGTATGCGTCACTGAACTCTACCAGCGCTTGCGCTATCAGGAATCTCATGCAGACCACTCGTGCGCGGCTCAGGCCGCTGCAACCACACTGATGCCGCAGACTTCTCCATGCCTTCTACTATTGCTTGTATCCATAGATGCCGTTGCTGTTAAGAGACCTGATTATTGTGCGCTTCTAAGTATGTCCGAAGTGTCCTATTCACCATATGCTCCATAGTAATTGCGTATTCTGTTTCGTCGTATAAGATAAGCTGGACAAAGCGCTTGTGAGCACCAAAGTATTGCGTAAGCCTCCTATATGTGCGTGCCTCCAGGACTATGTCCTCTCTGCAGTCGTCTTCTAACGGGCCAGGCCATGGTGACTTGATCACGTATCCATTTGGCAGTAGTTCTACAATGCCTGAGACACCTGAATCGATGTATTTCCCTTTGGCCCAGCGCTTCGTAAAGCTGACATTCCCAGAAGTGGTTTCAGCGTTCGTTTCCTCAAATCCCGCAGGTGTATCCGGAGACCGAAGCTCAGCCATTTATTCAACGTCGCGCGCAGGAAGCAAGTCAAGAATCGATGTCAGGATGTCGCGTGTAATTTCAAGGAGCGCCGGCGACGTGCTGCGTGGCACGAACAATATTGGGGATCGGGGACAACCCCTCGAACCGGTTTGATCGACTTTCTATCAGCTGCTCCAGTACAAGTACTATCATTTCGAATGGAATACATCGTAATTGTAGTAGACAGTCGCAATTGATATCTCTTCAAACCTGTGTATACTAAGGTTGTTCTCAATCACGCACGCCGCTAATATCTATACGGGCGTCGACTCGATGTCTATCTTGATATACTCCTGAAACCGACAGCTATAAGCATTTAGGTACTTTTGACGTTTGTGACGTCTTTGCCCTTCCTGTCATGCATCTGAACCTTGTGCACGTGGCTCAATAGTCACGTCGTGGCTCGTAAGTCGGACGATTTTGCCAGCTTCCAAGTTCCACCCTCAATAATACGCGGTCGCTGAAAAGGACTTTCTCGAAACAACAGAAGGGCGACCGTTTGTTGCAGATCAGTAAGGATTTTCCTGGTGACAATCAGTCAGTTGATCGCGGGACATGTCAAGCGGAGTGCGTGCGCCCTCAGCAATTGCGCTTTGGAACTCTCGATTGGATCCCATACATTGCGCCGCACGAAGAGCTACATGTGCAAGCGTTGTGTAGTCAGTTTCTTGAGGTGAGATGGTACTCATCTCCTATAAATCGCATGCGTTGCCGTGCTAGAATTGAGATAATGTCAGGCGTCGCATCGTGCGTGGTTGGTACGTCCCCGATAGCAGCAGCGTCCTTCGCTCACGGCGACTTCTAGGACCTGTTAGGGCCTGGAATAGTATTCTTCCCATCTCCCAACGGCCCAGCAGTAAGGATCCAACTACTCCCCATTACTTTATGCCCACAGAGCAACGGCGGCTGCGTAATCCCCTTATCCAGCGCACAAGGCGTCATATATCCCCACGCCGATTTGCCATCCGGAAACTTCTCCTTCAACTCGCAACTTTCCAGATTTACAAACATAGCCAGGCACTTGCAGATATAACCCGGGTCACCACCAACATAATCCTTCCCATTTGTGTTGGCGTGCCAAGTCTGTTGCTTCCCGATGCCGGAGTGGATTTCTGTGCACCAGTCTTTCCCCATACGTGGTTCCCAGGCCTGCGCGGGTGCGCTGACGGCGAGGAGGGAGAGGAGAAGGGTTATCCCGCGCATCTGGAAGCGGACGCTAGGGTTAGTGGTGGTTTGGAGGAGGTGATGGGAGGGACCTGCTTACTTCGCTGACCGTGAGAGGGGACGCGGTAGCACGAATGGTGAGTCGGACTTTGAAGTTTGTTGTGGGAAAGTTGATTGCGAGGAGGGGAGGTCAATCGTCTCATATCTCCCGCAGAGACAGGAGGTCACACAAGCCCTGAACGCTCGAGGTGAGACATTTGGAGCTCCGCGTTATCACACCATTGTTTCGAACACCGTTTCTTCGGCTCCATTGATGAAGGACCTCTCGTATTGATAAACCAAATCTAACGCATAAGAAATACCCTTGCTTGTACTCTCGCTCTCGAATCCCCTTCATTTTATTAGAACCAGGACAGGATCCTATCCACGGCAATCAAGAGAAGATAGAATTGTGTCTGCGGGAGACCGTCAGCGCCTCGGCTCCAGCTCAGTCTTGCCGTCAATCCAGACATTCTGGTCAATCGACTGCCACGAGGCATCTCCGACCAAAATGCTTCCCGCCACAGATGCACAATCATTGAATACCCTCTATATTTGATTCCGAAAAGTTCTCGGCTTGGAACCTAGTTCTGGACTCCTGGTCACTATGACAGCGAGTAATCCGCCACGTCAATAAACATGACGCTTCAAGCTGGCCATCGAACGTGGTACCTCCTAGAGATCGGCATGCATTGCGAAACGGGTTCCAAATCTTTATTGCAATTCTCGTATGCGAGCTTGCCTTGGGCGGTCAATTGTTTACGATCTGTTTGCATACTCGTCCGCGGGCCTGCTAGGTAGGTGCCGTTCCTACGTGCTCAGCTCGGTAGTACATGTAGTAGGAGGTATGGACGGGATCCTCCAGTCCGAGGGGTCAGTCCGAGGGGTCTGTTCCCGTCTTCAGTACTGTTGGCTAGGCTGGAAGCTTTGCGTGAGATGTAAAGGTGTCTGTTTTCTGTAATCTAGGAGCGCTGTCGGTGCCTTGATCAAAAATCTCAAGAGTCGAACGGGTTGCCATGAAATTCACATGCTTTCGGCGTTGGCAAGCCGAGCGGGAAACCTTGGAAGCCATGACCTTCCACCAATCATCTTCCGCCTCGCAACACATGGCAGCCGACGGGAGCCGACGTCGTCGTCGTCGTCGTCGTGACGGGACGTGGGGCGATCGATGATGTGGTCTTGCTTATACACGTATCTCCCTCGTCGTAGAAACTTATGTGCGCTGTGCGTTTCCTGTGTGGCCGACCCGTCTGGTTCTTGCAACACGCTGCACTGCTACTGTCCGCACGAAAGGCTTGTCGCATTGTCTGAAAGCGCATTATTGCCTTGGTGACGAAGTGCATCAAATTTCCGAGGAGCGAGACAACTTCCGAACGACAAACCGGCCATTGAGACTCGTCTTGCACGAATGACTCCCTGAAGAGCATCATTAAGAGTGGCAGAGGGCATTGCATGAACGTCGTAACCAAGCAAAGCCGGCAACATGTCTGCATACAGCACCATGGGCGGTTTTACATCTACTTGCACAGAGTCACATGAGGAACCTTTGGTCGGCGCCACGTCTGGCGCCGAGTTCGAAATCGATGCGAATAGAGCACGTAAGCGACGGAGACACTCCTCCTACAATCCCCGATCGTGGTCCGTCGAGCGTGAGAACGTCCAGGTGTTGGTGGACCGGTTTCTCGCAGACCTGGGACGGCGCTTGGAGATGATGGAGACATACGGTCATTTGAAGATTGACGAGGGCATGAAGTATGCTTATGACACCCTGCACGACGTACACGAGAGTTGTATGCATGCAGGCGAGGGAGTTATGGACGCCGGGAGAAGGCGGGCGAAAGTGCTTGTTGATACTGTGGATGAGCACTACCGCGGCGCGTTGGCGAGGAAGGAGACGATGGAGCAAAAGGTCAAGGAGGGCGTCAAGATGTGTGAAGCTATCATGACGGACTTTGAGAAGCGCGCATATGCTTTACAGCGGCATGGTCTGACTGCTACGGCGCACGACATGCTAGACTCTTCGATTGCATACGCAGACAATGCAGCGAACAAGGCGGCGTCTATGGTGCACGAAGGAGCGGACGCAGCCAGACGTGCAAAGGAAAGGCTCAGAATCAAAATCGAAGAAGCAGTCCAACATGCCAGGAAACACGGCCTCATCACATACGAGCATCTGCCTGAGCCGTGGAGAGTAAATCCTCACATCCTCTCTGGATACCGCTTCTCTGAAACAAAAATCGACTGCATCCGTTCCTGCTTCTGGATCTCCAACGAAGCCTTCAACATTTGGTCTCACGCAATCGGACTCATTATAGTCCTCGCCCTAGCATTTTACGTCTACCCCGCCACACCCGCCTTCACCTCAGCAACCAACTTCGACATCTTCATCGCCGGCTGCTTCTTCTTCGCAGCGTGCAAGTGCCTGGTCTGCAGCACCATGTGGCACACCATGTCCAGTATCTCCAACCAGACTCTGATGGAGAGATTCGCTTGCGTGGATTACACCGGCATTTCGCTGCTGGTCGCAGCCAGTATTATGACCACAGAGTACACAGCTTTCTACTGCGAGCCCTGGAGTCGCTGGACGTATCTTACCACTACATTCGTTTTGGGTGCTGCAGGCACAATTCTGCCTTGGCATCCCACCTTCAACCGCGCAGACATGAGCTGGGCGCGAGTAGGTTTCTACGTCAGCCTCGCAGCGACCGGCTTCTTCCCTGTCTTGCAGTTGACATACGAGCGCGGCTGGAACGAGACGGCATATTTCTATGCACCTATCACCAAGTCAGTTTCCGTATACCTGGCCGGCGCAATATTATACGCAGGCAAGGTTCCCGAGCGTTTCCTTCCAGGCTGGTTTGATTACGTTGGCGCGAGCCACAACATTTGGCATATTGCTGTATTGGGCGGCATTCTTTTCCACTACAGTGCTATGCAGAGCTTTTTCACGGAGGCATTTAGGCGGGCGGCGGAGATTGACTGTTCTGTTTATTAGGCTTCGAGCACATTCTTTAGGGCAGGACAGCGTTGATGTGCGATGTGAGTGACGCCCCTGCATCAACTGCATACGGGTTGGAATTCTTGTGAGTGTTCTGGCTAGCTTCCATTATATGTTAGACGGTATAGGTAGAGTCGGAAAGGACCAAAATCTTCGTATCAGACGCTCTTGCTAGGGTACCGCTTGAGATGTTGCAGCGCCCAATAGCTCTTGCCTGATCGCGATGGAGCTCCAGAAGTGGGATAGCTCGGGCAAGCACTACTGGTGTGCGCGGGCGTTTTCTGCATCTGACACAGGACATGAATGATTCACTGCCAAAGAGAGCCAGGTACAGAGACTCTCGCGAGCGAGCCCAGATGAAGGCATCGAAGAAATAAGGAATTTATGCACGCGTTGTGATCAAGCAGAAACCATCGACAATGCCTCACCTCACACCAGAGCCACCACCGGCTCAGAAGCTTTTCGACGACATTGGCGAACGATACGAAGATGCTTTCGGCTACCACGTGCCAGCCCATCTACGTTCAATAAACTTCCTATTGTCCCAGCTGAAGCCAAACTCCAAAGTCGTCGACATCGGCTGCGGCACCGGAAGACCAGCGTGCGAAATGCTCATCAACGCCGGCCACGACGTGACAGGCACCGACATCTCGCCTCGAATGATCAGCCATGCCTCACAAGCCGTGCCGGGTGCCAAGTTCGTAGTCGCAGACTCCAGGTCCTGGCAGCCTGCGCCCGAGGATGTCGGACAGTACGACGCAGTGATCGCGTACTTCTCCTTCCTGGTCGGGATGTCTCAGCAGGATATTCGTGACTTTTTCCCGCGGGCACTTCGGTGGCTGAGGCCGGGTGGGTTGTTTGTATTTGGTACTGTGCCTGTGGATCTGGAGCACGGCGAGGTGGAGTGGTTGGGGAGGAAGTTTGTGGCGAGTAGTTTGGACCGGGATCAAGTAAAGGAGGCGGTGAGTGAGGCTGGATTTGTGATTGAGAAGGTTGAGGAGGAGGGGTTCCAGCCGAGAGGGAGTGAGGCTGGGCTTTGTGAGGAGGAGGTGGAGAAGGAGGAGATGCATTTGTTCGTTCATGCTAGGAAGCCTGCGTAGGTCGACTTGGGAGCTGGTAATCCCGAGTAGAAGCAGCGTCACTCTGTCTCGACTGGCATCCGTTTCGATCGCGTATCTTTGGAGAAATATCAATGAGTGCTGCCAAGAACTCGATCACATGTCAACGGCTTTATGGCGGGCCCCTGCGCCTCCATTATTAAGCTTTTCGATCTTTTTGTCCCATCAACAAGCTACCAGAGGTCCTTTCACGGCCCTCATGTCCAAATGGCTAACAGTTCGAACAGCAATTGACAACAGGAGTAATCTCATTTCTCAGTGAGACCGACACCTCCATATACAAAAATCCACTGACATGCATGCATTGGATTTGCAACAGCAACTGCACCGTTAACTCGGTGTCCCACTCGACTGGGTCAAACCGAAGGCGCGGCGAACGCGTCGCACCGAAGGCGTAGTCCAGCCATGGTACGAGCACAGCTCCCCGTTGTGGGCAACGGGGAGCTGTGCTCGTACCATATCTCGGTCAGGATTGGACGCAGGTCATGACCACACAGATGAACATTGTTGCAGCCCGCCGCTCGGGCTGCAACAGTGTCGCATCGAAAACAAGAGTATCCGGCTTTGGCGCTGAGCTTCTAGGATGCTGGCAAGGTTGGTGACAGCAAGTAAGTCTCTGGTCCGCAATCAGTGAAAGATCTCTGGTAGCTTGTTTTTTTTTTTTTTTTGGCTTTTCCTGTTTTCTGATTCTTATAACACATGGGCACGGCAGGCAGAATGTGATACAAACCCGTCCTATGTGGCGAAGGCTAATACCTCACTAGTGCTAGCCACAAGTATCCTGCACCAGAAACACGGCAGTGTCATGGCTGTTAACACTGATATTTACCCCTTCTTCAAAACACCCAAGGCCTTGACCCGTCCATACATCGACGACACCGTACTTATCCTTATGGCGCAACTCAGGTACCGCCTTCCAATCCGCCCTCATAGTCCTCTTCTCGTCATCCAACGAATTGAACATAGCAACAATCGTCCCATTCGTACTTTGACCTGCCCAGTACTCAGCCGGGTTCGTAATGTTCCACGTCCAGTCCTCATTGACGCCCCATCTATACGGCGCTGCCGGAGCGCCAAATACCGGGTCCTGGTTGAAGGCCAGCAAGTACGGGTTGAGCAAAATATCTACATCGGCTTGGCTAATAGTCGAGAGGTCAGTGCCGATGATCAGAGGCGCTTTCATGATTGCCCATAATGCGAAGTGTGTCCTGGTCTCAGCTGCGGTCAGGTGACCATTACCGACTTCTAACATGTCTGGGTCGTTATGGCCGTAGAAGTTGGCATAGTTTGAGAGGAAGGAGTTCTCGTTCAGAATCTCGAGAATGCGGGAAAATGATGCTGAAGCTGGCTTAGTTGAAGAGAAGCCTATCGACGACTTGATCGACTTACGATTGATATCGTTGCTCGTGCGCCAGCTTTCCGCCGTCTCATTGCCCCATAACCATACTTTGGCTTCACCCCACTCACAAAGACTGTACAGGATGGTCCTATTCTGTGCCAAAAGTGCATTTCGCATGATACGAAACCTTTCAGTTGTGTTGCTCTGAGTATAGTTGTAGCCCGGCTGACAGAAGTTGGCTTGATCGCCATCAACACATGTGCCATTCACCTCGGTCCACCCGAAAAAGGGATCAGGAACGCAGTACTGACAGCTGTCGCTCCAATTCCCGGGCACATTACAGTTGTCGTACTTCAGGTAGTCGATTCCCCAGGCTGCGAATGTCGCTGCGTCGATGGACTCGTACCCAATTGAGGCAGGATAGCCCGCGCAGGTATAGGTGCCTGAGCTGGAGTAGATGCCGAGCTTTAAGCCCATCGCGTGGACCTTGTCTGCCAGGCCGCTGATGCCGTTCGGGAATTTAGAAGTGTCAGGCAGTAACTGTTGAGTGACATCGTCACGGCCGCTCTTGGAGCTCCAGCAGTCGTCGATGTTGACGTATTCGTACCCGGCGGCTTGGAAGCCCTTCGATACCAAGTTCTCCGCTGCGAAGAGGAACGTGGACTCGTTGATATCGCATCCGTAAGCATTCCAGCTATTCCATCCAAGTGCTGGCAGACGGCCAACCTCGTCTTGACGCGTGAAACCTAGAGCGGTGGGTATAGGCGTCAGTCTAATGCGTCTCTTGCCTCATGCGACCAAGCGACCTGGGCGAGGAAAGCTGGACAGACTATTGCAAGAATCGCATCATTCTCGGGGCAATTGTAAATGTGCTTGGACTGCATCAGACGGATGCTGAACGCCGCAGACCTCAAGCTGAAGGTCAGCACGTGCGTTCGCCCACCAGTTCTGATACATGTTTGCATGCATCTTCACGTGGCTCTGCTCCACTGAAACGAGAAAATGTAGGCATAACGGAAGAGAGATCAGCTGATCAGATGCAATGCAAGCCAGTGCTACAACGGAGTTCATCCTCCTGCCAGTTGGGAGGCACTGGAGATCTGGCCTCATCCACCAATAGGTAGATTCGATGTTCGAATGATCCAGGCTGTGCGATCCGCATAGGGCAGTTTGAAGCAAAATGCAAGCATGGATACAAATGCATGGCCGACAGACTGACCTATGGGCTGCTGACTGAATGTCACTTCTTGCGGCAGTGCATAGTCTTGCGACGGCGACCTTGAGGAGGGGCCCTCATGAATCTGCGGTGCGGTGCTTGTGAACGGTATGGAGAGCGCCATGGTGCCTTCCTGCGTGAGGTGTGTGTGCCTATCCTCGGCTTTGGCTTGATGATATCTTATGCACTTGCAATGTCGATGTGAGGCCCTCGCTCAGACTACAGTACAGTACAGTACCTTATCGCAATGTGAATTCATGCAGATGCTGTGCATTGCACAAGGTAGTTATGCATGGTGACGTGGGCCCCGCCATTTTCCAGGGCAGATCTAGCCCGGGCACGAGAAACAATTACAGTTTCGTCATTCGATATATTGTGCCGGAGGGGGGATTCGATGTATTTAGTACCTAGGTGCCGGCAGCACGATATCGTGGCATCCTCGTCAGATTTGGTGTAGCATCGTCCCACCGTACCAAGACCGTCAGGATGCCCCTCACGAAGCCGTCGCCGCACTCGAGCAGTCGCGACTCTCGCGGGTCACACCGCAACTCGGGCTCTGGCTTCCATCCCTTTGGCGGGCGTGTCAGCAGGCATTTTGGCGATTCGGTAAGTTCCACGAGTCCAGCGCACGGGTCTCGATCACATGAAGGTACATGAAGTGAGAAACGCCAACCACGTGTTTCGTGTGTCTGGGCGCTGCGGACCGCAGTTTCAAGAGCATGAACCTTCTGAGGACTTTCTTCAACCTCCACAGCGCAAGCAAAGTCAAACACAGCGGGCAGGCCCAGACTCCAGCCATGGCTAACAAGCGTCGCTCCCACCAGCTCTCGCCCGACGATGCCTACCTCTCGTACCACGATGTGCGCCTCACCCGCGAAGACGTCGACACGATCAAGAATGACTGGCTCACCGACAACGCCATTGCCTTCTGGGAGGAGTACCTTGAGCACGAGAAACTGCGCGACTACCCAAAAGCCAACATTGTCCTCCTGCGACCATCCATGTCATTCATGCTCATGAACACCAAAGATCCTCTCAGCCTCAAGTCTGCCTTACCCGACTTCGCCAAGACATCCCACATATTCCTCCCGGTAAATGACTGCCGAGACGTCACTACCCCCGAAGGGGGCTCCCACTGGTCGCTTCTGCTGGTCTCAGTCATCGATGGGGTTGCTTTTCACTACGACTCGATGAGCCCTTCAAACCTGGCAGAAGCGAAATTGGTCGCTTTTAAGATAAGTCAGCTGCTCGGCAAGCCGCTGAAGTTCATCAATTTAGAAGACAGTCCGCAGCAAGAGAATAGCATGGATTGTGGCGTATACGTGTGCTTGCTGATGCAGCATCTTCTGATGACGCGGCTCCTGCGGGCGCATGCTGAGGCCAAGGTCAGTATGAGCATGCGCGGGAAAGAGGTGGATGCTGCAGGTGGGAGGAGGGAGATGCTGAGGATCATCGAGGTGCGCAGGAAGGAAGGCGAAAGGAGACGGTCGAGGAGCCATAGCCGCAGTCCATTCGAAAATGGAAAGTCAAGAAGCCCGCCACGGATAGGGGATGAAAATGCGGATTAGGGCTACGATGCGTGGCAGAGTGGTCAGCGGCACATAAGATGTGAGGTCTGAGAGTTTAGCGCGGAGTTCGTGGAATGGTTACGGCATGATCATGCGGCGGATGATCGCTGAAGTATCTTGGGAAGCGTGGATTTCAACCTAACAGTATCATAGCGGCAGCATCTCTGAGTTAGTTACCCGTCGAGCCTCACGGGTCGCGATGACCTGGCATGGATCATCCTTTCGGTTATCTGAACAAGCCTTTTTTAGCATGTTACCGCTCACAGTGCTTGATCAGAGATCGAAGTCCGCGATGCGTAAACGCTGCTTCCGGCCACCTGGAATGGTCTTAGGCGCTCATCACGCATCGAAGCTCTAAACCAATACGACGACCTGGCTTCATCATCGTTAACGACGCGCCGGAACTCGAATGGACACCATCGTGATATGCATCAGCCGGTACTGTATGCTGTCGTGAGCGGCCATTGGTATGAGGTGCTCGTGGTGGCTGAAGTGGAGGTATTGACCCGTTCACGATCGAAGTGGATTGGAACGCAGAGAGTGGAGCATGCCTGCGGGTTGCTGATAGCGCCTGCAATGTGTTGGTCTCAGTATTGACAATAGTGCCTGAAGCTGTCGATGTTGGTTCGAAACGGATAGGTCGTGCCGCATAGCAAGGTCGTCGTCAACCGCTGAGTGGGCAATGGCATATCTACAATGGCCAGGTACCGGAGGGTCATGGCAAAGCGTGTCGCCTGCCATGTGAGGATGACGCGCGCTTAATGCCGTCTCTCTTCATCAATCTTGTAAGCCCGTCAATGGGCGTTATGGCGGTCCCGCTTGGCATCGGTTGACGCTTGTGATCACCGCCAGCGCTTTCTCCAACATGGCATGTAGACTTCAGCGCTTGTCTCTGCATACATTAGGACCGCTGTGCCGCATGCATCCAACACAGGCATCACACCTGAAGTTCTCATCACAATCCATCTTTTCTATACTTCTTCTAGAAAGGATACTCAAAAGCCTAGTGGCTCGCCTCTCCGCGCCTTTAACCAGATGCCCGGTTTGCACTAGTCCCACGATCTTCGCAGCGATCAGCGCTCCAGGCTATCTCTCCAGCTTTCAACAACAACAGCAGTCAAAACACTCTGGTCTCACGGCACAGCAAAAATCAGCAACAGAACGAGACCTGAGCACTTGTCGTCTCTGCAGTGCAGGCACTGCTTTGAGCTCCAATCACGGCGCTGCTCGTTCCAACAAGGATCTGAGCGCTTACGGCCGTCAAGCCAATCGCGAGCGTCCCGGCTGCGGCACTCCGTTTGAACTGTACTGCCGAGCTAGACCGACGGCAGTAAGGCCAGCGTAACGGCGCTCCTCATTGGCCACGCCTTGCATCACCGGACGGCCCAAGCGTCAACATCTTTTGTCGTCGCAGCATTTTACGCGCCGGCACCAAGAATAGGCTGTGGAGTGCTGCGTGTTGCATGTCTTGTTGCGGGAGCTCAGCAGCAGCAGGAGCAGGAGGAACGGTAGTGTGCTGCGAAGCACCAGCTGCGAGCACCAGGTAAGCATCATGTCCGACACTTAAGCCTTGTCATCACAACCTTCGTCCAATTTTGCTGCCCTCCTGCTCGCCGTTTCACCTTCATCGGCGCTTGCTCACCAAAAGCTTGCAGGTTGTGGACAGTTGTGTCGTCGTTGCCGATTCATTCATTTGATACGTCGGTCACTCCTTCATCCAGCAAACGACGACGACTTGCAACGATGGCTGCTCCAACGACGGCTATCGCCACCATGGCAGCCGCTGGCCTTGACAAGCGGTCGAGCACTACGAGTACCGCGTCTTCCTCTCTTCAGACACCTGGATCAAGCACATTCCCCTCCGAATTGCGTAGCCCGATGGCCGCATCTCCTGGACTCATGAAGCAAAGGGAAAGCGACCTCAAGACACCCATCACTCCTCCGTCCGCGTACCTGGATTTCCTCAAAAAAATGTCTCCCGCGATGTTGAGCCCAGCACCAACGACCAGTGCCAGTGCGCGATTCAGCTTCAACGACGTCCCGACCAGCACAAGCGCCCGCTTCAGCTTCAATGTCGAGAGGAACTCTGACAAGGCATCCGAGACTTCGAGCGAGAAGCCATCTGTGAGCCCTCCGACATCTCAACCGGCCCTATCTCGAAATACCTCCTACGATTCGCAGTCTTCATTTACCTCTACCTCTACCGATCGCAGCACAGCGTCATCCAGCGGCACGAGCAAAGCGAGCACGGCTAGAATTCGACCCGAATCTCCCAGAGTCACTATCCCCCCATCACCATTTGCTAAGCCGGCACTGAAGTCGGCACGAACACCGAAGCTTCGCATTCCTCAATCGCCATTCTCTGCTGGACCTGGTTCTGCCCAATCTCTCACCTCACCCTACATCTCAACTCCCCTCAGTGCTGCGCCCTGGAGCGCATCATACGAACGTAACGTCGATACTGAACTCAACGGCCAACCAGGCAAAGTCAGCGTCCGACAAATTGTGACCAGAACTGTAAATATCCTTTCAATCGCGTGTCTACTGCAATACGCTGACCCCCATGCTCTAGGTAACATATTGCCGAACGCCTCTCGAGGCCGCACCGAACGGCAATCTCTGGAAGAGGAGAAAGATCGAGCATGACGACGGAAAGCAGGATCCCGTCGTCGAGGAGATCAAAACCCCACCCCAAGAGAAGGCACTACCCGTTCCGTCGAATATCAAACAGGAGCAGCAAGACACCGTTGTGCCGGTTCAAGCGCCAGAGGTGAAGCCTTCTCCAGGAATCACGATGCAGGCGGAGGCTAGAGCGGCATGACCATGCCATCAGCCGGCTGCCCTACATGGTACGTTCATGTCGGCGCCTGGAGAGTCGGCATCGCAGCCCTTTGTCGCCTCGGGATTCGGGTGGAGCTGTTGACGATACCTGCACTCGAGTGCGCGCCGCACACAGTCTCCCCTCGGACTTATCTGACGTGTTACGATGATTTGTTTGGCTTTGATGGCATGGATTGAAGTCTCTGAAAGCCTGGCGCTAGATGCGTAATCTTGGATGTCCTATTCAGATTCATAGCGAGGAGCTCAAGGCGTTTGGGATAAGCATTCGCATGCGAAGCATGGTGGAGTTGGAGTGCAATCAGGGCAAATGTGTGCATGAACTAAGGCAGAAATCATGCTGCAGCATTTATTTTTCTTGTGCTACTGTGTCGCTGCCTATTCTGCGCATATGTACGCACTGTCATGAGTCAGCAATCTCTGATCAGTATCGGGCTCCCAGTCAGTGGTCTCTGAACGTCTTGATGCAGCGCACAGTCTGCTCTTCTGGGAGCTCACGCCTCTAGATTCGCCACCTCGCTCTTATCCCTCTTGACTAGCAGCTCCTGCCCGACAGCAGCCTCAAGTGCCGACACAGCGTCGTTCAGCGACACGCTGCCGCCCCAGGTGTACATCGCAAGTCCTAGAATTGGCAGACGACGCAGCGTGCGACCACTGAAGCCGTGACATTTCTGAGCCAGCGCCCACAAACGGCGCGCCGGTGAGTCCTGCTGAATATGACGAACTTGCATCTCCGAGAATGGCGGAATTTCTGAGCTGGAGACGATGGTCCAGTCCGGCTCCTCCGGAGTCTTGAGCCAGGCGTTGATTGTGTCCCAAGCTTCACCGTCTATGATATTTTCGTCTTCGGGCTGCAGCGGCGACGTGAGAATCTGACGTGGCGCTACCTTACTTGGTGACGATGAGCGATTGCTTGCTGAGGAGCGAGTGACAGCTCTGTGTGTTGTGCTGCGGACTTTGGTCGGCCCCTGCTGGGACGAGACTTGAGCTGTAGCCGTGTCTACGAGACTGCTGCGCACCAGCTCATTGAGACAGGACCTGAAGATGTTGTAGATCGCCTCTGGACTTGGACAAGGGATCATTTGCTTGATATCGACTCGGTCCAGAAACGCCTGATCGATGGATCCGATAAGGTTGCTCGTACATAGCACGATCACGTTCGGCATACGACGTAGGCGATCGAGGACGGTCAGGAGCTGATTGGTCGCACGTAGGCCATCGGCGCATTCAGAGCCAGAAGTCGACTTTTCACGACTGCCAGCGATAGTCTCCACTTCGTCCATGATAACACAGACGAAGGCACCTTTATCTTGTGCCATGGTAATGACTCGCTCGAATGTTGTGGAAATAAGCTTTCCACTCTCGCCGAAGTACTTGCTCAACATTGCATTCGTGTTGATCTCGACGAGTGTGGACTGGGTGAAGGCGTCGCCGAGGCGGATGCTGAGCTTTTGAGCCAGTGCGCGGCATAAGGTGCTCTTGCCACTGCCAGGTGGGCCGTGGAGCAGGCAGAGCCGATTCCAGTTGAAGGCCGAAAAGTTCAGGCCAGGCTGCTTCATCATGCTGACCATGCGTGCCTGCCACCATCAGCCCGGTGACCAATCCAAGCTATGGCAATGCTTACCAGATATCGCAGCAAGCGAGCAGGTAGGGCATCATCGAAGACAAGAGAGTCCCATTCGTCCTTCAAAGCTATGCTGGGCAGCGGCATGATACGAGCCTGTGATGACTCTTCGAACTCCTGGGCGATACGTCTCCGCGGATCAGGCTCGTGTTCGGGCTTGAGCGTGTACGTCTGCACATCGAGCGCCGTTTTATCTAGGCGGTAATAGCCAAAGTCGTCAGGCGGGCCGGTGTAGTCTGCCACTTCCACCCTATCAATGAATTGGCCGAGCGAGTGACCTGTCTCTCGTCAGTACGTGTCATGCTCGTGGCTCCTTGCAAACTGACTGTACTCGCCCACATCTGAGCCGATGGAGACGGTGGTATTGTTAGCTACCAAGAACTCTTTGACGAGATCTCGGAGTTCTTGTTCGCTGCATGGTATGCTGGCGATTGGCTTGATCGCAACCTCGACGTGAATAGTCGGCGTAAGGAGGTGATTGCAACTATCCATGATAGTGTCTGGTTTGCCGTTGCCGACTACTTGCGCTGACGATGATCCTGTACGCCTGAGTAGAATTGAAACGCCGTAACTCAGTCAGTGGATTCATAGACACGAAGTTGCACGCTCAAAGCAAGAGCGCGAGCAATGTGGAAGGCGCTCCGCCGCGCTTTCCTAACGGTGAAGGCGGAACCCGAAACATCCACGCTCCTTCTCTCAGTTCTGCTGAGTCTCTACGTTGGACAGTAAACGTGATGCATCTGATGTTGTCTAACGGTACTTTGTGCAACTCCCAGGATTCCAAGCAATAGGGGTATCATAATCGACATTTTCAAACGACGGCATCTGGCTCCCCGTCATCATTCTCAGGCCGTACACCTGTGCCATCATCTCTTGCACTCAAGCCCTCGTGGGTAGCAAATCTATTCTTATCGGCAATCCACACGCCTTCTAATGGCGCCACAAGGCTCGGGTTGACGTATCTTATAGTCTCGCCACTCTCGTCAACCGCTATTCCGTACTTGCTCCTCGTCTCTCGCTGATGCCTCAGACGGGCAACATTCACGCCAGTGTCTGCCCACACGTTTCTGGTCAAGTCATTGCTACTGACTGTACTGCGATCGCCATCTTCTGTGGGGTCTTGTGGACCGTCATCATCCATGTACAGCTCAGCGCGCTTGACGCTTCTCAAAGCGATGAAGTTCATCAATGGCTTGTACGTCCTCCCGTACAGGATACTGATCCAGATCGTTGCAACCAACAGAGGGATCATGAGCACAGCTCTGTAGACTGTTTGCTTCAGCAACAGCTGTCCAGCCGTCGTAAGTTGAAAGAAGATCAGACCAACGAAGATGCGGTCGCATATCATGCCCCAGGCGCGGCCTGTAGACTGTTGCTGATGGTCCATGGCATAGAGTAGCTGGTACTTATAGACAACGTGACCAAGAGCGAAGTAAGCGAGGCCGGCGAGGATGACCGTCCAGGAGTAGCGAAGAACGGAGTAGACCATGCAGATGATGAAGACGAGCAGCGCAGAAGGGAGATAGAAGCCATAACTGAAGACAGGTGGTTGAACAAGCTCGGCGTAGTCTGATCATGGAATTAGCAACAACGCACAATGGCCGTTCTGGATGAAGAGCTTACCTCGCGGTGTCTTGGCTCCCATTCGATAGATCGGATACAGCGACACGGCGCCCACTTCTAACAGACGAAACGGAAACAGACCAACACCTTGCAGGATGATGAAATTAACGTAGAACGTGATGAACTTCTGCAACGACACCGCGATGGTGTACGCAACCTTCTGGAAGTCCTGCAGCGCGTCGCCGAACCTTTCCCAAAATTGGTAGAATGTGGATGCCGACCCGAGTACGGTGAAGATGACGAAGAAGTTGAAGAAAGTAAAGAAGAAGTTCTTCGAGATGGCGGAAAGCTCAATGTCTCCCTGACTGATCATGCCTTGCCACCAGCTGAGGTAGTAGTAGAGATAAGGCACCAGCACAGTGAGCAAAGTGGCGAAAAGTGTCGGCAGTTGAGTACTGACCAGCGATCGAATGTTCTCATGCTCCTCGAGAAAGTCGCCAAGCTTGGGCAAAGCCTTGCCAATGGTCTCAGTATTCAGTAACCCGGCTATGGGTACCAAGATGACGGACCAGAAGATCGTAAGGAGCACGATTAGCGCCGTGATCGACCAGCTCATAATCATGCGGCTCCGGCGTGAGAGATAGGTGTTCTGCCATATGACATCTGAAGGCGCTGGGCTTGAGTTGGCGATCAGCTGCAGCGGCGATGGGTCAAGGACGGCTTGGATGGCCATCTGGCAGGCAGCTACCGAGTCCAAAGTAACGAAAGCTAGAGGCATTGGCGCAAATTTCTGCTGCCGAAGCTGCTTAATGCGCTCATCGGCTTGTCGCAGCTTTTCGGTATAGTAGTCGATTGCGTCCACTTGTTTACTGCGCAGATTGAACCGGCCAAATCTGATGGTCGCCTTTGGTCGTACCCGATAATATGGCACTACGTGCGCCTGACAATTAAGCAGCCGCGCGCTCTCTGCCTGCTCCTCATTCGGAATAGGTGCAGCAGGAGGCCCGGGAGGCGGAGGTTGCGCGATTGGCAGCGACTCCAGGTTTCGCTCCACTGTGCGGTGGCCCATGTGGATAGCATAGGCCTCCTCCAATCGACGTAGGATGTTCATCCTCTCAATCATGGCTTTGTCCAACACCTTCCATTTCCGACACAAGGTAACGCTTTCTACTTTGCCGATGTCCAAGCTCTCAATGAACTCCTTGATTTTCTGTTCATCCTGCAGATCTGGCGGTATACCTGACAACCTGATAGTCCTGTCTGTAACCGTCGTTTGTGTGCCCAAATATTCTTGTCGAACCTCGATCACCTTCCGCGTCTCCGAAATTATCAGGTATATCGCGATAGCCGAGAATAAGTAGGCGAAAGCCACGTACATCCAGAGATAGTCTGTCTCGATGTTCCAAGGGTATGGGTAAAATGGTGAAGTTCCATTGTCGCTTGTGTGATTGTGTCCATCTGCAAAACCACTGTGAGATCGATGGGCCTACTTGGGGGACAGGAATATAGCTTACCAGCTGCCCACAGATTCACCGATCTTCCCAGCAGCATATCCTGCTCCTTTCCATGCTTGGAACCATCCTTGTGCTTCTTCGTGCCATTTCCCAAATCGTCGTCGTCCGGAAAGGCGTCGTGCACAGGCTTGATTACAATCAAGCTGAAGAACAATGTTGTGATCAAGAACTTCATAGCCATCTTGAAGAATCGAAGGAATACATAACTATCCAGACCTGCAGACGCAAGAATCTGCTGATCTGTAATCTTCCATAACGGTACGATCCAGCCAAACATGCTATCCGGCAGCTCTGGCAATGCAGCCGCTTCGTCCTTGCGCTTCTTGCGCGCGGCATACATGCCCGCCCATCGTGGCCGGAGCACGCAGAAGGTAAGAAAGGCACCGATTCCTAGGGCGAGGGAGAAGATGATCTGGATCGTTGTATCGCGCGGGTTGCTCTGGCCAGTAATGCTGGGAAGGCAACGTCAGGACAGCTCCGTTCAAAGTACTCTGAGACAGTTGTGAGCTTCGCTTACTCGCCATAGCCGTTATCGTCTTTCAGGATTTGCGCATAGAAGTCTTGCATGACGGCAGGGCAGGATTGCGACGCGCATCAGGCGCGAATGATGATGATCTACTATGTCCAGACATACAGTACCGTGTGGAATTGGCGTGGCAGCACCTTTCCTTTCATGCACGGTGACGAAGCTGCCAATGGTATTTACCCGGGGTTCAACCGGCCTCCAATACAGAACCGAATCCATGTACGTAAGCTCTTACGAACCTCCTGTGGTGCGAGGGGTGGCGGTAGCGTAACAGCGCGTTTCGCACGGCGGCTGTGTTGGTTCATCAGCTGGTTTGAAGGCTTAGATGTAGGAATTACCTATCTTCCACGCGTTCACAGAAGCGACATGGCATGGCGTCGGCGTTCCTTTCTGCTTGCGATCTGTCCATTGCTCTTCATCATCGTTCTTGGATTCATGCTGTTTGATCGCTCATCAGAACTCAAAAGCAGTCTAGCACCATTGCAAAATTCAATCTGGTCTCTCTTAAGTATCGACCTAGGATCAGAGCCTCCTCCCGATGGACCTCCTTATGGCGCACTCGTCGTCGCCGGTCGAGGCCATACTACCGATCTATCCTGGGTACGAAACGTCCGCTTCTGGAAACTCTACAACTACGACGTCGATGCCCGGCCTGACCGCCACAATCGATTTAAGATACCAGAAAACAAGGGTCATGAGGCCATGGTCTACCTATCCTTCATTATTGAGAGTTATGAGACTCTTCCCTGGGCTAGCATTTTCATACATGGTCACGCGGAGTCCTGGCATCAAGAATTCAACATGGCAGATCTGATCAATGGGATGCGGCTGAAAGCTTTGCAGAAGGAGGGCTACATTAGCCTTCGCTGCGACTGGTATCCATCGTGTCCCGCCGAGATGAGACCTATTCACCGCGATTCGGCAGTATCGGGTCCAGGTGTATTGCACAAAGAGTCTGAGGCAGCCATAGCCGGAAATTGGAGGCTCATTGTGCCAGGTGAGAAGCTCCCTAAAATCATCGCATCGCCGTGCTGTGCACAATTTGCTGTAACGCGGCGGGCGATACGGCGACGGCCAAAGAGTGATTATGAGAGGATGCGTCAATGGTTGCTGGATAGTTTGTTGGAGGATGAAGTCAGTGGAAGGGTCTTTGAGAAGCTCTGGGCTTATATATTCACGGGTGACGCCGTGCAGTAAGTTGAATGTCTTCTCTGAAACCGCTAAAAACTGCTTGCTAATGTCTGTTCATAGTTGCCCACCGCCGCAGCGATGTGCTTGCGAGTATTTCGGCCGGTGCGAGGCGCACAAGTGGGATAAAGCTCCAAATGGTACAGGCTTTGAAGTGCCAAAGTGGCCGTGAACGGACTGGACCCAGCTCTTCAGAATGTTGACCGGATTGCGCTCGAGACGCCTTGGCAGATTCCTGTAGTAATCATTGTGCTGGCTCTGAGACCGCAACGGCGTCCTGTCATTCATCAGCATTGGTTCTGGAAAAGGGGGACCAAGAATACTTACATGGCCAAAATCGACGAGCTCGGTCTTGAACCCCTTCTTAACATACTCCACATACTCGATGATAGCGCTGTCGAGATCGTGGACTTCATCGCCTTTGCGCAAGGCCGGTCCGCAATTATCAGCAAACATAATCGCATCCTTGGACAACAATTCCAACTCCTCGACCACCTTAGCGTCAGAAAGGTAGACGTCCTTGAAATGATCGAGCAAGATCGAATGCACCTGTCCCTTGCCCAACTTCCCAGCCTTCACAAGTCGCTTGAGCGACTCGCCTGCAGGACCGACGATCACGTCCACCACGTTTTTAAGCCCGGCGAGTTCAACTGCACTCTGAGTGATCGCCGCATTGACCGGGTTGATTTCCAGACTGTAATACTTCACCGGATATCCCTGATTGTGATCGCGAAGCGCACCTGCAAGAATGACCGCGGAGTAGCCGACGTACGCTCCAAACTCAATGAAAACCTTCGGTCCCGGTGGTAATTGCTTCAGCCTGTTGATCATGTACTCTGCCTTGGCCGGCTCGATCGTCATCAATCGCTCTCGGGTTGTTTTAAACTCGTCGATGGCCTTCGCGACATTGGCAGGACTGTCACCAAGATGGTTGATCGAAGGATGCTTGTGCACGAATTCAAGGACGGCCAATTCCTTGATGTTGTTGTCCTGGCAGCCGTTGTCAGCTTCCAGCCGTATCAATGCTTGCACGAAACATACGCTCTGCCCGCCCTTGTGGGTACGCGCTCCGCCTCCGTTGTGTTGACTGCCTGCTTCGAAAGTCAACGAAAGCTTGGTTGCCCTAACGCGGCGCTTATCCTTACCATTTGCGTCCATGTTGTTAGGCGACATGATGGAAGGACTATTAGGTTGGTGTTTCGACTGACAAGACCACTCAACTAAGGTGACGAAGGGGTTTCTGTACAGGCTGACTGAAAGATATATATGGACGTCTTACCACGCGTGGGACGAACTAAGGTGCAAAAAGTCGTACGAAAGCTCGGCCGGAATCGGCCCGGACGTGTGACGCGTTGGGATCTGACTTCTCTGACCATCTCCATGGTGATCCTGGCAAGATGAGCGCAGGGGTGGCCAGGTTGTCACACGGATTTTCGGTAAACTGAGCGGATCGATAAAGGATCGGTGCATTGCCCAGGAATTCACCTTCGTACAGGCAAATCAAGCTCACTGGATCTATCATGTCAAAGCATCATCGCCATTCATTCCGCCAGCGCCACGCTCATGGTTTCAAGGTATACAATCAACATCACCAATCCTTGGATTTCGAGCCAACCGCCCCAGCTATATACATACAGTTCATAGACGAGTTCTGTTTACCTCGCCATGTTCGCCTGCATGTTCCTCGGGCTCCCTTTTGGCATTGATCCAGGACTCTGCATCCCACTCTGCATCCCTACACCTGGCACGCTACTTGAACTGCCCACTCGCTGCATCTGAGGCGTGTTATTCCTGCTCGGTGGTCTCGCATTCATACCGCCAGCACCCATCTGATTCATGTTATTCGGATACTGCACTGCAGGGCTTGCGGGAGTCATGTTGGGGCTGACATGAGCCATCCCGGGACTTCCAGCAAGCTGTGCATGAGGTGCACTTGGAGATTGCTGTATTTGCCCCTGCATCATCGCCATCTGCCGCTGCCTAAGCTGATTTGCATATGCCGAAGCTGCCTGCGGGCTGTTGGTCGGTCCAGTCATGGCCGGTGTAGGTGCGCCATTGGTGTCGCCGTTCATGTACTGCGTATTTCCATTTACCATGCCGTGGTTGCGCTGATATGCCGTCGAATTTTGAGTATACGTCTGCTGCATGTTCGAAGCCTGTCCATGCTGCGGCTGAAGACCGGCAGCGGCATTCATAGCGTTCTGCCTAGCTTGTTGCTGGTGCTGGTGCTGGGACTGCGATCCAGATGTCGTCTGGGACCTCAGCTCATTTGTAGCAGCGCTTGTCAGCTGATCATCAGAAAGGTTCGGATGCTTCTCCCTCAGGCTGTTCTTAATTTCCATGAGCCGCGGCATGTGGCCAGAAGATAGCTGTCCTGCTTGTTGCGGCTGGGTGCGTGGTGTTGGGGGAGGTGGCATACTCGGTGAAGCAGATATTTGGGCGGCATGAGGCATCCCCTGATTTGAGTTGTGTCCGTGTTGATGTTGCTGCGCCTGGGCTTGCATCTGGGCCATCAGTTGTTGGTTTTGCTGGAGCTGTTGTGCGGTGGTCATGTGTCCACCTGGGCTGGGCATGCTTCCATTCGGCATATATTGCTGGTTCCCATATTGCCCGCTCAGCTGTTGCGAGTTCGCATGTGCCATGCGTTGCATGTTGTTAGAATGAGCCGCGGGCGGTGCAGAGCGCATTTGACCTTGAGGTATGCCCTGAGCGTTGACCTGGGGTACTGCAAGATGACCATTACGCGTCGCCATTGGCAGAGGAGGCCTCGCCTGCGAGGGCATTTGGCCGTTCATATTGACGCTCTGCTGCCCGTTCGGCTGCACTGGTCCTGGTTGTGTCGCTGTACCGGGCCCACCTGGACGCTGTTGTGGCACCATACCATTGACAGCTCCCTGTTGTTGTGCGGCCCGGGCAGCCAGCTGCGCGCGTTGCGCTTCCAGCTGTTTTTGGCGATACGCGCGAATGGTTTCCGCTTGCTTAAGGTCTTGATCCTGCCTGCGCCTGCTAAACTCTTGCGGTGTCATTCTAGGGACGCGCGGCTGATTGGCGTTGTCGTTCTGAGATTTGCGTTGAGCTGCTGCGCGCTGAGCTTCGGCTTGCTTGAACGCATTGTTCTCCTTTTTGCGAGCGTTTTTGCGCATACCATCGAGTAGCCATAGGTACCGATTGTCTTTGCGCTTCTCGACTCTAGTTGGGATGGTTCGTCGACGTTGCGGCGTCTGTGCTTGTTGGCCTGTCTGCTGAGCCTGCGCTTGCATAGCTGCCACTGCTGCTTGATATCTCCTCTCTGCAGCAGTCTGGCTCGAATCCAGTCTGTTGAACCAGGTCTTGAAGTACACGGTCTTGCGCATCTCCGCGGGTAGCTGCTCCAAATCAACCCATCTTTCAAAACACTCCCAGGGCGTCCGACGTTGAGCTGCGCTCTTGTAACGAGACGGCAGAGTCATCTCATCAGCAATGAGTGACCAGTTGAAGGAGTATTCCTTGGCCAACTTGCGCAATTTCTGGTCGTCTTCCCAGATCCATTGGGAGCCGTTACGGAACTCGTAGAAGGCTACCGACGGCATGGCAAATTCAGAAGGTGGCCTGAAAGCATTGTTTGCGTGCAGCCGGTCGCGAATGTGCTTGTTCTCAGGGTGGAAAAGAGCTGACTCATGATCATCAGGCTCCAGGTTGCGCTCCTCACGCATACGCTTGCTCACAGGCTGGCACTCAAGTACTTCAGCGTCGTCGTCGTAGTCGTAGCGACTGCGCTTCCGAGACGGACCCATTTTCGTAGGCAAGACTTTGCCCTCAACGAATTTCGATACAGGAGCCAAAGGCCTTGTAGATGATGCAGAGGTAGGTTGTAGAAACCCAACAATCGGTAGTGTCTTGAGCGCTTTTCCTAAAGTGCCGGACTCCTGAAGGATACTCACGGTCTCCCTGAACTCAGGTGCCACCACGAGACAAGATGGGACACCATCACCACTCGGCGTAGGTGGCGTTATGTCGTCTTCGGGTGCTGAGTCGCCTGCAGAGTCAAGGGCTGGTGGCTGGTCTTCGAGATCGGTCATGTTCTGCGTCTTGGGCTTAACCTTGACTCGCATTGCCTGCCTACACTCTTGGTCCGCGTTGACATAATCGGCACAGCGAGCTGCGAGCCAGGCGCACACACTCTTTTTCATCTTGCGCTCAGCCTTGAAATCCTTCCGCATCCACTTCATTTCAGCCATCAAATGATCCATATGACTAACAGGTTGTTCGGGCTCCTTGACCTTCTCCATTTGTCGCAATGACCATTTGTTGGCATTCTGCAGCTGATAGATGCGCCTGAGGATCCTGTAGTCCATTCGTTCATGTACTGACGTAAAGTGATCCTCTGTCGACAGATGCTTCTTGGCCTCCCTGGTGAGCTCAGTGAGTGGGCGTGTCCTTGAGTTGGGCGAATCATGGGCCTGAATTCGGAAAAGAGGCTCCAAGTAATCTCTCTCAACATCCTCGGCGGCGCCTCTGAGAGATGCTAGGTCACTGCGCGAAGGCATGCCCTGGCTAGAATTTTGATGACTACTTCCTGACACAGGTCGCCGCGACGAATGCGATGGAACAGATGGCGGCAAATTGCTTGCATCCTGTGGGTTTCTCCAGGTTCCCGGTGATAGCAAAGCTGGTGACACGGCCAGCTTGCTCGCTGAAGCTGGCACGGGCTGGTCGCTGTGGGAAGGCGTTTCTCCCAAGATCTCAGCTACACTCTTACGGTTCATCGCACCGGACGACACGCGAGTCACCATGCGCGGAGTCGTAGCTGCATGCGCAGGAGGTGAGACACGACGCCGCGGAGCAACGGCATAGTTTTCACCTTCTTCCCCGTTCTCGGCTTGTTGTTGAGGCGGAGCAGACGGCGCTGCTTGGGTCTTCTCGTCTTGACTAGGTGCCGGCGTAAGAGGCGGCTGCAAAGTGTCCCCAGCTCTCACATCATTTACGACTTTCTCGGCCTCAGTTTCTTCCATCGCAGTCCCGGCATCCCCCTCCGGTCCACCCTCAACACCGCTGACAGCATTTTCATCCCTATCACGAGCCGCTGCTTCACGTGCCTCCCACCTGAGCTGATCATCTGGCGTTACGTCCTCGCCCAATGCCTGTTTTCGTGCTATCTCTTTTTGGGCCGCAAGTAGGCGGTCATGCTCTTCTTGCGCTCGCTGTTCTTCAGGGTCCGGACGAAGCTCCTTGGGCGGGGATACGTCAAGCTCGGCGGTCTCAGAGTCCGGCGAGGTGTCGGGAGAGTCTTGTGGTGCGAGCGGTGTTGCTGCAGAGAGGGCTCCCACAGTTGAAGAAGGGGAAGACGCAAGCTCGGTCTGCGAATGGTTGACCCGGGAGATCTTGTCCGACTCCGACTCTCGTCGCTTCTCGTCCATAGCCTCCCGTCTCTGGCGCAAACGCTCTTCCTGCACATCCTCTGACGGCAGATGAACCACTTTTGCCGGTTTCCGTGAGAACTCCAGGTCGAGTAGTTCCTCGGTCGCAGGAGAAAACTTGGCTTCCTCCTCCGAAGCTGGAGGCGCAATCTTAACAGGCAACACGGCAGCATCATCGGCAGGCACGCCTTGCTGAAGGCGCTGTGCCTGCTTGGTACCTACATTAACATCGAATCTTGGCGCATATGCAGGCGGTGTCTGGACAGCCGCTGGAGCCATGGGTTCCGCGGCGTCGGCGGTGGCGGTCACGGAGGCTTCGGCAGCTGGTTGGGCAGCACCATTACTTGGTCGTGGAGGTTGTGGCGAGCGTCTGTGGTGTTTTGATGCATATATGGAGTCGGCATTGTGATGCAGAACGGGGGGAGGAAGTGTGCTCTCGTCGAAGCTACAATCGCTGTGTCGCGTTAGAACTGGGGCACGAGTCGCAGTTATGCGAAACAGTAATACAACTTTCACTTACTCCAGCAAGCTATTCAGCGTCAAAAATTCGACTTCGTCGTCGGATGGCGGCGGGGAGTCCTCTGAGCTGAAATGCGATTTGGTGAGAGCGGATATGTCAGTATTAGTGGCGATGGTCTTGTGTACGCTCCTCAGGGCGCGCAGAGCCCGCCGATGGCGCCGTGGAATCGTGCTGGGCATCTCATCAGCACCACAACCACGCCGTGCATGTCCATCAAATAAAGTCGATATGCCGTCACGAGATAGTAACCACAATGCCGTCGAACAATATCGCGAATTACGTACGCTAACTCATGCTGTTTCCGCTCTCTTATGTCGCGTCGCGGGGCAAGCAGGTTCTGCTGCATTAATCAAGCCCACAGTCGAGGACCGCATCTGTCACTGCACAACAGACGCTGTCCAGGTAGTTTGGTGGATTATTATGTGGTGGTGCTGCTGCTTTTCTCGAATGTTGTTCGTCGTCGCGGTTTGGGCTTTGCGACCGTGAGGATGTCGCCTTGCAAGACTCCAGGAAAGGACAAGCGGGAGCAGCCCCCAAAACGCGGGCCAGCAACAGTCACCAAAACTCTGTCTCCAACAAATTTCTCAAGGCATTAGATAACTTGATCACGACAACTTTGACCACGACCCTTACCCACCGAAGTCACAAAGTGAGTGCAAGTGGTGAATATGGCGACTGCTACAGCGTCCATCACAGGCAAGCGCAAACGAGCAGACAAAACTGCACCGAAATCCAAGAAAGCCCGCGAAGCGCAGCAGCAGAAGAAAGGCACCCAGGTCATTGAAAATGCTAGCCTACCCGAGTTTGATATCACATCTACTGGACCTGGAGTACCACCGACCACTGCACCAGCCGCGCCTGCTTCTGCAGATGGCGATTTCTTTCACGTGCAGATCGTCACTGGATCGTATGAACGAGTACTACACGGTGTTTCTGCAACCATACCTCGGAATCTTCTACCGCCTCCACAAGCAAGTGGCCAGGCTGCTGCTGCAACCCCGACTGATGCATCTGTCAAATTCTCAGATACCTTTCTCTTTGCTGCTCACGCATCGTCCATCCGCTGCTTGGCGATCTCGCCTCCTACTGAGGCCGACAAGAGATTTCTGGCTACCGGGAGTTCGGACGAGCGTATCAACCTCTACAGTGTATCGACTGCACCGCCCAGATCGACAGGCAAGAAGTCAACGCCTACCTTGTCAACCACAGCCATCAGTGAAAATCCACGGAACAAATCTCTAGGTTCCCTCATTCACCATGATCGCGCAATCACTGGTCTGAGATTTCCCTCTAAAGCCAAGCTCTTCAGCTCGGCGGAAGATAACACAGTTGCCATCTCCCGGACTCGTGACTGGACTGTACTCTCTTCCATCAAAGCACCGATTCCCAAACCTCAAGGCCGTCCATCAGGCGACACAGCGGGACCCGGCGAGGTTCCTGCTGGTGTCAATGATTTTGCTATCCATCCGAGTCAGAAGTTGATGTTGAGCGTGGGACGGGGAGAGAAGTGTTTGCGATTGTGGAACCTGATGACGGGGAAGAAGGCTGGCGTTTTGAACTTCGATCGGAACTTGCTTACGCAGGTGGGAGAGAGCAGATACAGCAGTGGCGAGGGGAGGCGTGTACATTGGGATGCAGAAGGAGAGTCGTATGTGGTGGGATTCGAGCGAGGGGCGGCAGTTTTTGGGCTGGACTCAAAGCCGAGGGCTGTCCTCAAACCATCACCGCCCACCAAGTTTCATCAAATGCGAATGTTGCAGGCCAACAATGTCGCATTGTTCGCGGTATCGACAGAAGACGGCAGAGTATGCTTCTACGATCTCAGTGATATTGGCGAAGTGGACGCAACCAAGACTCTTCCGCAATGCACGTGTCGGGCTCAGCTTGGAGGGCGCGGTGCTGGTGTCAACAATCGTATCAAGGACTTCGATATTCTGACCCTTCCTGGACATGGTCTTCTGGTCATCACGGCCAGCAGCGATGGTGCTATCCGACTCTGGAACATATCGGAACCGGCTGCATTGAGTGCGAAAGACGACAAGCCGACTCAAGTTGGCGTCTTACTCGGTACATTGGAGACAGGCAATCGAATTACGTGCCTTGGAGCTTTCCCTCTAGACGGCACTGCTAGTGCGGACGATTTGGATGGCGGCGAGCCAACTTTCGGCGCAGAAGACGAATCAGACGATGCCGAGGAAAGTGATTAGATATTGGGCAATGCCATCTCGTCCTCTGCCATATTTGCTATGGTTACAGGCTGAATCGATCACACATCTACTCGCCATCGTTGCAAAGCCTTGCCTTCCCGCTCGTTGCCACAAGCAGCTTCAATATATACAGCGCGCTAGCCCCTGAGGATGCAGCGCTCTCAGCAAGGTATGTCAGCTATCTAATAAGGCAGCAAGCAAGGCCCGCTCGTCACTGTACAAAGCCCATAGGATTTGCGCGCTCGTCTGAGATATAATGGCCGCTTCGGCTTGGCAATGCCTGGATCAAACCGCGTGAATTTATCTACCAGTGCAACTAAGCCATTCACTCTACTCTTGTACCAGCCAGAGTCCGGCAGGATTCACGCCACATACGAGAAAGCGGAGCTGAGCAAGCAGAGCTGAGCATACCTAAATTTTGGCTATTCATGGAGAAACCTTAGTATGGCGCCGTGTTCGATGAGCATTGGGAAATTGCTCTCCTACATAGCAATACCGAAGTAGCAAGGATGTGGTTTGATAGCAAGAAAGCCACACCATTTTCCCCTATTACATCGCTGCATCCATCTCCCACTTCCAGCCCCTTCATTGCTCCGATAATTAGCATGAGCCGCTCATTGGAACTTCGCAATCAACTCCGACAGTCTTTTGTCACCCTCGGCACGCCCTCTTGCACGCTCAATCCTCTGCTGCTTCGCGCATCTTAGCACTTCCATGCTCCCTGCCAGCTGTCCACTGTACTCGCCCAGCTCGTCGCGAAGCATCTGTCTCCGCTGGTGGAAGTCTGATGAATATTCTGCAAAGTCTTTTGCATGATTCATCTCCATCTGCTGTACCAATCTGAGGCCACGACGCCGGTAGTCTTCAACGACATCTCGAGCAGCCATCTCCCGATCTCCCAAATGCTGCACCAGGCGATGTGTTACAGCCACAAGCTCGTCGAACAAATTCATATGGTGAGAAGAGAGTCCATCGCGCCACGCGCCAATCTCGTCCAAGCTGCTTGGTAGCTTGGGAACGCCTGAAGCAGGTGACTTGTTGTTCCAAACGTTCGGAATGCGGCGCTGAGCGTTTTCTGGCTCGACAAGGGTCTCTTCCGGATCATGCTCTAGTGCTCCATGCTGGCTAGCTTCGCTGAGATTCTCTGCACACGGCACGTACGCTCTCATTTGTACACTGCCCTGCCGTGACACCCGATGCCTAGCTACTTTGGTCTTGACCTCTCCTCCTAAGTTTTTGAAAGGATCCTCAGCCGGTGCGGCCCCAGCGTCCCGGACCATCAGTTGCCCGGGACTGACAAGTTGGACAGCGAAGTCCGTGACGGCCTGCGAGTCCCGCTCCGGAGATGCAGGCTTATGTTTACTGTTGCTTGAGCGTGCATGCGGCTGGTGTGAAGGTGGAAATTCGCCCTGGGACAACTCAGCCTGGCTCAGCTGTCTTGCGACGGGCACAACACGCGCACTTGAGCTCTCATGGCAGTGATCCGAGGATAGTTTGGCATGAGCCGAGAATTGTTCGAGGACAGTCCCAAAGCCATCACCATACTCGTAGTTTTTTGGCACAGGACTGCCACCAAGGTCCACAGTTCCTTTTGTACTTCGACGATTAACCCTCCGTGTCACCCGTTTGGTGGGCTTGCGCACTGGCTGCTTGATTGCTGGCACGGGCGATTCCGCGTTTGTATTGACCGTGACATTCGCAAATCCATCATCGACAACCGTGGTCATTTTCGAACGTTTTGGCGGTAGTGCATCCTCGTGCATCAACTGGTTGGCCCGCTTCTCGCCCGCTATTGGAGACGCCACCTTGCCTGCTCCAACGTCTAGCGATCGCTTGCCGGTGCGGACTTTCTCTTTGCTAACAGGAACAGGCGCATTTGGTGATTTGTGCAGGCTGATCACCTCCGCTCGAGGGGCTGGCGGCGGCATGAGTATGTGCGACGCTGTACGATCCACTTCAGCCTTCGACGTGACGTTTTTCGAACTCGATGGCGGCTGCTCCACAAGAGTCGACCCTTCGAAGTCGTCGATGCATTGGAATCCTTCGTCATCCTCCTTCGCAGGTGAGGAGGCCTTATTCGCTGCTTTGCCTGCTTTCGACTGGGCGTGTTTGGTAGGTGTCGGCACACTTGTCTTCTGGCCCGTCAAGAAATCAGCCAAGGCAACACGGACGCAAGACGCAACGTTGCGAGGAGATGGTCGCGTGGAATGACCAGTCTTTGCTGTTCGACATGTTGCAACAGATGAAGGTCCATGTCCGTCAAGCTCACGAAGCTGTGCATGCGGAAAAGCCGCTCGTTGACTTGAAGGACTCTGTCCCCGACCAGCGCATGCCAGGTCGGTCTCTTTCGTCTTACCTAGTCCCGAGCCTTGATTACGTGGTCCTGTACGGTCAAAGCTGATGATAGTAGACCTGGAGGGTCCGTTCCTGACCAACGAACGTTGTGGCGGGCTTGAAGGTAAGGGCGCTGGCGTCCCTGGCACCACATAACTCTTTCTTTCAGCCGGATTCTGCATCTGGGCTGCCTGGGGTAACGTGCTCGGTATAATGAAGCCTGAGCGCACCGCTGGAGTAGCGGTAACTTCATGCTTCTCGTGTGCGATTGGGTTTTCGATCAATGGAGCATTCTTATGAGTAAGCAGCCTCTCAGTTGCATTGGGCGGGACCATTTCTCGCGCCTCTTCATTCGTGATACGCTTGTGAGTCACCGCGATGATGCTTTCATCACTCACAGTGGCTTGAACTCCATCCCAGCTACGCTTTTCGCCCCGGGTCTCTGTTGCAGTGTTCGCCGTTATATGCGACGAGTCATGGCTTGCATTCTGACGGGCTTTTGCAGCGTTTCTGGCACTTCGACGCAGTGTTAGAGCTTCTGTTACGAATGCCGCGCCTTCCATGCCTCGCTCCTTGGGCGCTCTCGGCGTCCCCATTTCATGGGCGTGAGCGATTTGTGGCTTCTTTGACGATGATTGCGCCTTTCTGGCTTTGCGAGATGCTGATGTTGGAGCAAGCTCATCCTGAACACGTGAGCAATTTGTGGGCCTAGGCTCATCTGTTGGTGGTGGTGCCAAGTCGGTCCTCGATCTTTTAGAGGACCCGACGACATCACCAGGCGCTGCCCGTCGCTTCGATGTGCCACGAGCTGGTTTTGGGAGACCCAAACTAGGATCTTGGGCTTCTGATCCATCCCCAAGATTGGCAGGCACCTCGTTTGCCACTTCGACCGCGTCTTGATCGCGCTTTGACTTCGACTCATGGATCCGTCTTGGGCTTGAAGGGTGCACTAATCGCTGTGCTGCTGAGTCCAGGGCTGCGAGAGGGATCTGCCTCGTCTTCCTCACTGTCGATGGTCTGGCGGTAGGTATCTTAGCCTTGCTAGTCGTCTGCGCAGCATAATCTTCGCGGATGGCCGTACTCGTAGGATCAGGGACGCCCTTATAATTTTCACCAGCCACGGGCCTGTGGACGGGCACCTGCGCCAACACGAGCTGCTTTCGAGATCGCAATTTGCCTGTTGTTGGTCGGCGGTCGCTGTGCTTAGTGTGCGACGGTGCCGGCGCTGGTGTTTCGAAGTTCTTGTTGCGCTTATTCAGTGGAAGTGGCTCTGCCGAAGGATTCGGTGTGTTTCTAGATGACCTTGCAGCAGATGGGTTCGTTTCACGTTGGCAAGATTGTGCACCGGTCTGCGTAAACTTCGCCGTGCCTTCCCTTTGTGGACGAACAGCGGCGACAACCGACCTTTCAGTATTATTGGACGCCCTGCCAACTGCGTGTGACGCTGGGCGCGGCGGAGCAGGGTGTCTGTCTTGAGTTCTGAGCATCGACGGTGCAGCGTCGCTTTGAGCTTGTTGTGATGCGTCTGGCGCGGTCACTTGCGACTTTGCACGTGGATCGGTAGGGTTTGCGCCTGGCCTCGTTGTTGACGGCTTCGTGTTCGTAATTGGTGCTGTCGAAGACTTATTAGACGCGGATCCCATTTCCTGCTGTAGCGCAGACGCTGCATTCTCCAGCACTCCCCGATGCGGCGAAGAGCTCGCTGGTGTTGACCGCGCTGCTTCACCAACATCAATGACCCCTCGGGTCCTAACGCTCGTGAGTGCCATTCTGCGATGCCGCTTGTCGAGATTATAGGAGGTAAGGACTTCGGACGGCGAAGTCGAGCTAGCGCCAGCCCTCAACGAGGCAACCGCGACCAAAGCACGGGTTTCACGTGTCCGCTCCTGCCACCGCAATCACAACTCTTTACTCAGACAGCGTACATATTCTGCCATGTTGTGCTGCTGGCTTTGAGTACAGGATAAGGGTACCTGCCCGCAGACCATATCCAACATCTTGTGGAAAGCGCGAGGCACTTACCTTGGCGATCGGTCCAAGAAACGCGGGAAAAAAAATCAAATGTTTACTTCTTTAGCGCAATAACTCATACAGCAAATCGAAACTGTGCATGCATGTCCTGTCGATTTCACATCATCTCAATGAATCTCCTTTCTCCGGATCTGCTCTGCAAAAGTCTCCTGCATCTGCTGCATGGACAGGCAGACGATCTGTAATTGTACTGCTAGACTCATCTTCACCGTCTCCGATCGTCCTCTCACCTTCGCCGAACATTGGTTTGAAGAAGCTGTCATAGCTCGCCCAGATGCCCTTGAAGACGGCAGCCAAGAGCTCGCTTAGCCAGACCGGAACGACGCCGTTGTCATCTGCAAATATTTTGTTCATGCCAAAGATGGCGAACACAATCGGAGCGCACGTCATTAGGAAGACGAATTGCCCCAGGCGTTGCTTGTTCGTTGTGATGGTAAACGGTCTTAAGGAATGGAGATAGTCCTGGTATTCAAAAGGCAGCTCGAGCTCCTCTGCTCCATCTGTGATGAGTTTAAGGTATCTCGCGGATGCCTGAGCATATCCTGGATTCGGGCGCTGAAGCCTGCCATGATATTTCGGCGGATCTTCGACGGGTGCATACAATGTGTGCGCCTTGAACGGCGGCAGGGTTGGCTCTTTTGGTACTGGCATGCGTGGGTCTGATGAAGCAAATGGATGGCAGTCAACCAGTACGTCAGTGTATGACGATCCTCCTCCCTCGGTGGCGATGATATGCGCATAGTCTTCTGGCGTCACTTCGTATACGACCCCTATCAAACCCTTGTGCCATTGATCTTTGTGATAGCTCTTGCCCCTTACTCCGTCGAAGAGCAGTGGTGTCTTCTCATCCTTAAATTGACACTGCTCTCGGCTTGACGGGTCGTGCTTTGGATCTCGAGGCGCAGAGTTGGCAAAGCATGGCTCAGCGTACGGAAGCCCAGGCAGGTCGAATGTCATGCGCAGAGAGGGCACTTGAACATTGATTTGGGAGAGAGGCTTGATTCCCCGACTGCCTCTAAACGTCTCATTGCTTAGATTCGATCCATAGGCAAGATAGAGCACTGTGCCACGCCTTGATAAGGCGTTTCGCAGGTAGTCGTAGAGATCGTACGGTGTCCCACTCAGCGACGCAGTCAGTCGTTGGGTGGTAGGGGTTGGTGTTCGAACATGGATCTGCTTGCGCCTGTTTGCTGTCATTGGACTGAAGCGGCACGAGTCTTGTAGCTGTGCAAGAGCTGCCAATGCTCTCTGACTTTCTGCCATATTGGTACAAAGACTCTTCTATCAGTGCATGCGAAACTTCAGGCAGTGTGAATACAATGGACAGGTGAGCCACAATGTCACACGCTTGGGCCATTCGACGTTGATTATGAGAGCCGAGTTGACATCTCGGACAACGGACTTAAGACCAAGCCGGTCTCCGCACAACCATCCATTACCTACGCCGCGAGACCCGTTAGCACATCATCCACAACACAAAGATGGCCTCGGATCGACCAGTGGCATCTGCGGATGGCTCAGATGAAGCTGATTTGGCGAAGGTGCGTGGATAAGCCATCACCGATTACCCACGAAACCGGCCCTGGTTCTGACTCGAACAAGGCGTTTCAGGAACTTGCGAAGGGCGAGCGAACCGCGACTGCTCTGGAGAATCAGCTCAGTGCGATGGAGGCCAAGATTGAAGCATTATTAGCCCAAGCGGAGAGAGACCAGGCGGACGCAGCAGCACGCAGAGCACAACAGCCTGTGACTGGTAACGCGGACAACGGTCAAAGCCTGAACAAGGATGAACACAACGAGCAGCAACCGTGAAGACAGCCAGTGCGAGTAAAAGCCTGACGACAGTGTTGAGAAGGTTGAGAGCTGGTCGTGCTAGCGGGCCAGAAGGTCTTGCTATGTGCAATCGGATTTTGACTCTACAAACCGCCAATACTCGTGGGCTTCACGCCCTCGTGGTGCGCCTCCATAGCCACGATCAAATCGAAGCTGCCATTCGCGCCCTTCTCAATGACACCAATCTCGGTGATGATGCCATCAATAAGCTCCGCAGGCGTCACGTCGAATGACGGGTTCCACACGTCGATGCCCTTCGCTGCTATGCTGACAGTCTCGCCTTGCGTCACATCGATATCGACACCATCAAATCTTGGTCCTTTGATGAACGTCATTTCCTTACCTGGACGCTCCTCGATGGTAATGTCCTCGCCGGACTTTGTCTGGAGGTCGATGGTCGTTCTAGGAGCAGCGACGAGGAACTTGACGCCGTGATGCCTCGCAGTGATGGCGAGTTGATATGTGCCGATCTTGTTTGCAGTGTCGCCGTTGGCGGCAACCCGGTCGGCACCTACAACAATCGCGGCGATATGCTCCGACGGACCCTTGAGTCTCAGCAGCGCGGAAGCCATGGAGTCAGTGATGAGAGTAGCAGGAATCTGATCGTGGACAAGCTCGAATGCAGTAAGCCGAGAGCCCTGGTTGTAGGGTCGTGTCTCGGTGCAGAAAGCACGCTTCAGCTTCCCATTGGCATGTAGTGAGCGGATCACCCCAAGCGCCGTGCCATAGCCAGCAGTTGCAAGAGAGCCTGTATTGCAGTGCGTCAAGACACTGACTCGACCGCCTTCAGCTTGATTGGTGATCCACGCTGCGCCGTGCGTCCCAATGCCCTGGTTGTCGGAAACATCGCTGATGAGCATCTGAGCAGCGGCGTCACAGTAGACCTTTGAAACTGCAGCACCATCACTTCCACTGGCGCTGGCTGCTGCCTCCACAATCTTCTTCAATTTTCTGGCGGCATCAGCGAGATTGACTGCTGTCGGGCGGCTTGTAACAAGGTAGTTCAGCTTTTCGACGATGAACGCGCTAACTTCTTCGGCTTTCGCTGAGGCTTTGCTGTTTTGAAGTTCGACCGCGAGTGACAGAGCAGCGACTATTGCAATGGCCGGAGCTCCACGCGTTCGCATTTCTTTGATCGCATGCCAGCCATCTTGACTGTTGCGAACTTCGTCGTACTCTTCTTGTTGCGGAAGCTTCAGCTGATTCAGGATTTGCAAGCTACCAGGCTTGTAGCGTATCGCTTCGAGGACCATTTTGCCAATCTTGCTCCTCACTTCTCTCTGAAGCTGGTAAAAGAAACATCACCTGCAAGCAGAAATGTCGGCTTCTCGGCGGACTTCCTCCGAGGCCGGGCGGTGAATTGGACTTGGAAGGCAGCTGGAGCTGCAATTGCAGGTGGCAGAATCCGCAGCGGGCAGAGGTCTAAGGCGTCATTGGTGGGCCTGAACCAAGCTGGCGGCGCATGTGGTTGACATTGGCAGTCAGAACTCAACACATTATTCGCATCTCACGTAGCCTACACACCAAGACTTTGCTGCCAATTCAAGCACTCCTGAATCATGGCGTCACCAGTCCAGTCGACAACACTGCAACTTCTCAACGGCACCAAGCTTCCTGTCTTAGGATTTGGTGTGTGGGACTCACCTAGCCACTTGACCACAAAGTCATGCCTGGAAGCCCTCAAGGTCGGCTACAAACATATAGACACGGCTCAGGTATACGGCAACGAAGCAGAAGTTGGCGCAGCATTCCGCGAGTCCGGGCTCAATCGAAAGGATGTGTGGATCACAAGCAAAATCTACTCTCCTGGTTCAGATGCGCAGTCCACATATCAGAAGTTGCTGGACAGCGTCAAGAAAATCGACGGCGAGTCGGGCTATCTGGATCTGATGCTCATCCATAACGCCGCAGTCGGCCATGACAGCTACAAGACGATGTGGCAAGCGATGGAGAAATTACATGAAGAGGGCAAGCTCAAATCAATCGGTGTCTCGAACTTCGGCATCGGCCATCTGGAAGACTTGAAGAAATTCGCGAAAGCGTGGCCGCCTGCCGTCAACCAGCTTGAGCTCCATCCGTGGCTTCAGCAACGTGAAGTGATACAGTTCTGCCAAGCCAATCGAATCGTGGTGGAAGCATATTGTCCTCTTGTACGCAACCAGAAGGCGGATGATCCGGTGTTGAATGAGATTGCGAAGAAGCACAGCAAGACGACTGCGCAAGTGTTGGTGCGATATGCTATTGAGAAGGGGTGGTCACCGTTGCCGAAAAGCGATAATCCAGGTAGGATCGCTCAGAATGCGGATGTCTTTGACTTCAAATTGGACGTGAAGGATATGGAAAAGCTCGATTCGCAGCCGCAGGAATCAGCGTTAGTCTTGGCCGTTGACAATAAGTCGCATGGCTGAGCAAGAGTTACTGGTATCGGCGTGAGAAAAGCCTCGCATCGACGGCTGGATCAAATCAAGGGGGAAACGGTTTAATGGGACCTGCGAAAGGCACGAGAATTGAGGAAAACAGTACAATGACCACGTGCCAAGCCCATTACATCACCCAGAGTCCAGATGTAGCTAGGATTTTGGCCAAAAGCTATTTTTAAGCAAGCGAACGGGCTTCTTTCTTCCATGCAAGTCCTCATCCGTCGTTTCGCGATGACATCACACAGTACATCGTCCCGGACGAACAACGAATGGCTCGCGGAAGCCTTTGATCTCCCTGCCATTGACCGTGCAAATGCAAACCGCCACAATGCACCGCTACAGAATCTGGTTGCTGAAGAGACTGAGAAGGTATGTCAGGTGCTCAATCTCTTGAGGTTCATGTTGCGTCGTCGTCCCGTAAGCCACCCACTCGATCTTGGCTCCACGCGGCAGCTTGTCGACTTGGATGACCCAAAGTCGAGGGGTCTCTCCCGCTGCCTGCCTCTTGTCGTCCGAGGCCGCAGCAAGCCACGGACGATGTCCGGCACCATGCGCCTGGTGCCAGACATCGAAGTCTTCCATACTTTCGTTCGCTTCTTCAACAGTGTCAGTTTCTCGTTGGTGATAGGATTCCCAAGCTGTCTTGGCTTGACATGCACAGGTACGAGCATCATCGCTTGGTGTCAGCGCTATGAAAGCAATGGCAGCAACCCAAGCCCTGACACTCATCACCCTGCCAATGCGATCCAGATGCTGAAGGGCCAAGGCTGCTTGTAGTGCGAAGTAATCATGGTCCTGAGCACTGACAATAGTCATGGACGCAGGATCGAGAGGTATCTGGCCAGCGACATAAACCACGTTGCCTTGGCCATTTTCTACCGGCGCAGCGACAGCTTGCGAGTATGGTCCAATATTTGCCGGTGCCCAGTATGATCGTGACTGGACGTGCAGGCCTCTTTTGATGGCGGTGTCTTCAGCTAGCGGAGACTGCTGCAATGTACACCCCAATATGACATCGCATCCATCTTTGAGGATGTCCGAGCATGCGACAGTGACCCGGGCCGGCGGATTGGGCTCGGTGAAGTAGCTGCCGTACACAGAGTTGACGGCTGGAAAATCTTCCATATTGCGGAGGACTATCGATGTGTAGGCTATTCGCTCGAACTGTGCTCGAAGGTCTCCAGACAATTGATCCATGATGGAGCGCATCTGCGCTGCAGCGCTAGGTCCCTTGGCGACACAACCAGAATACAACGAGCGGTTCGCCTGTGTAGATTTGGCGCTTGCTTTACCATGCCCATTGTTCGGTAGAGGGCTCGACAGTTGGTCAGGCGTTGATGTGCTGGGGAGAGATCCTGCGACGGCAGCTTTGATGGCAGATACAATCTTTTGAAAATCGTGTGCCAGCATTGGAGGAACGTCAAGCTGCTCCACTTGCTTTGTCGCCAACTCTTGCGGTAAAAACCTTGCCTTGTGCAGCCGGATGCTGGCACTTCCAGCTTCGCCACGCACAATAGTCCTGTGATGGTCATCTACCACAATTTGTCCCTTCCAAAGAGGAGCCGGACCACTGATAGCCAGCGTCTCATATTCGCCACCTTCCCCCAGGACGGCGCCGTCATTCCCAGACCCAAATCTGTTGGCTGCCTTTTCCAGCCGGCGTGTGATACGTGGATCTGCCACATTCTGCCACAAGAAGGATTCGTCCATGCCACCAGAGGCCACCTTCACTATTCGCGAATCCTGACCTATGGCCGCCATGGACTGTAGCAATGAGAGCTCTGACCCAGATATCGTGGGCCATTGCCAGAGATATGAAAGTGGTGTCAAACCAAGACGGATTGCAACAGACTCTACCCTGGTGCGCTGATAATCGGAGAGGATGGCCCCTGTGCTGACTGCATTAATCTCTGGGTGTGCCGCTTTTACCTTCAGAAGTAGCGGCACGAGATCTTCAGTTTCGTCTGGGCTGCTGCTCGAAGATGCTCTGGCTGTTCCGTATGACTTGTTGGTGTCGACTGCTGAGCCAGCGATTGCTTGGCGATAAAGAGGCAGGCTCAGCGCCTGCTCATACAGCGGGATCACTGCGTGCCCGATTGTTTGGTACATGTAGCTTTCAAGGTCCTCGAACTCGTCCTCATTGGCGCTGGGCCGCGGGTGGAGGTTGGCAAGGGCCACAACTTGATGGCCGTTGCGCATGCAGTGAAGGATCGAGAAAAAGGAGTCTTTCCCACCGGAAATCAGTGCGACAGTCTGCAGATTGGCCATAGTCCGTCCGTGAAGAAGTCCAATGGCCCTGCCTACTGACTATCGCCTGAACAGACCCACCCTTTGTAAGACACCTTCACGCTTCGCCTACCTTGTATCAGATTTGGGCTACTGCACTGGTAGTCACGCGTTTCTTGACTATCCTGACCCACTTAAAGAAAATGTGAAAGTTTGTTCGGTCACCAGCGCGCCAACGAGGCCACAGAGAAGTGGGCAGTCGAGTTGGAATGGCTGTTGACCGATGTGCAATTCTGTCGCTCTGTGGCCCGATTGACGCTGTGTATACACCATGGAGTGTTGATGAACAAGCAACATATGGGAAACTATCGTATCGTGGCCGCCGCACGAAGAAGAGAAAGAGGAGGTTGCGCGTATTGCAGATCTGAAATATCTTCCTGCGGCCCGCTGCGGGAGTCCGGCCGGCACGGGTGAAGCCGTTCTTGTGTGAGACCTGAAGACGCAAGTTACAGAGTCTGGATTCTTCCTTACACCTCGAGTACTGTTAGAATGTTAGTTCTGAGGCTAGTAACTAACATCGGTCCTACTAGCAAGTAGGGTATAAGTAGCTAGATAATCTATAGCCTTTTCAAATTAAAGGTTTAGCTTATAATCTTTAATAGATTATAAGCCTAGATATTACTTTTGTAGCATATATGCTAAAAATACTTATAAATAAAGATTATAAGCCTGTACCTAATATACGTATCTTACTTAGTTAATTAATATCTAGTGTCTTCTAGTATATCTAGTATTACTTTTAAAGTATCTTAAGGCTTTCTATTTTTTCTTCTCTAGTAGCTTTCTATAAGTATTAAATATTGCGACTTTAGTTATCTTAATAGGTTAATACTAATCTCTTAAATAATCTAACGCGTTATGTTTACCTTAGCTATCTATCTAATCTAAGTCTAGATAGTATAATACTAACCTTTTAGAAAACCTAATAATTATTACTAAGTATAGAGTTAATAAATTGCTAATTAAAAGCTTAAGTAAAGTTAAGGCTAGAGAATTAATCTACCTTTAATATTATATAAAGAAAGTTTTTTAAGCTAGTATTTATTAAGAGCTAGAGTACTTACTACCTAAGGTATATATTAAAAAATAGTAAAGAAACTAGAGAATAAGCATTCTTAAGACGCAGAGATCTATAAAGTAAAAGCTAGAGAATACTTAGCTATATACTAAGAACATAAGAAGTTAAAGCAAGCATAAGACTAGATATAAGCTAAGCACAAATATATTTAAGTAGAATAGCAGGCTACTTAAAGAACTAACTTAAGTATATAACAAATATTCTTGTTAAGAGTGTAGCATTAGCCTAAACTAGACAACAAACCTTTAATAATATAAACTCTAAGAGTAATATAATTATATTAAAGATAGTGACTAAGACTCTAACTTAGAAGTTAGTAAAAAAGCTAGTAGAAGCTCTACTAGTACTAGTAGCGCCTATAAAGGCAAAGAAGTCTAAGTTAGTAAAACTAGCAAAAGAAAAAAACTATAAAAGAGATATAAGGTAATAAAAGTACTATATACCTACTAAAAAATTAAGGTCCTATGTTATCTAAGTCTGTATTAAAGCCTAAGAGCAGACCTAAATCGAAAAAGCCTAAATTATATTAGAAGATATAAGATAAAGCAACCTAGACTATAGTAGAAGATAACTTCTACTCTACTATACTCTTATAAAACTCTTAGGCTAAGAGAAGCTTAGCCTTAATAATAGCTAGTAAAGCTTAATTATCTGCTAAACTAGACAACTTATTAGATAATAATAATTCTAGTAAGAAATCTAATAGTAATATAGGCGATAATAAGAAAGTAAGTATTAATAACTAACTAGTAGATTATACGTACCTTAGTATATATAACCTAAATAGATAAGTAGTAGTAGCTTCTTTAGATAAGTATGCAATAAGAAAGAAGTACTAAGTAGTTCTAATAAATAACAAGAGATTAATAATAGTTAATTCTAATTAGTTAATTACTAACATAAGTTAAGTATAGTCTAAATAAGTTTATTCTATATTCTTATATATAAGAAGAAAATACCTTCTCTTAGCGTTCGACTATTCGACTATTTAACTAGTTAGTTAGTTAAATAGTTGCTAAGTATAGTTATATGTTTAACTACTAAGTTCTTTCTTTAGTTAGGCACATATTTCTTTATATAATATGTTAAGTTCTATAGTACTATATAGTTAGTGCTATCTATTTTATAGCTATAGCTTGCATACTTACTTATATACTCTCTATACTCTTCTTTATTTATAATAATACTCTC
>ML995922.1:0-70763 GCA_010093825.1 Teratosphaeria nubilosa
TACTTAATATAAAGGTATTTCGAATTCCTATAGATGCGATAATAAGTATATAGCTATATTAGAAAGTATATATATTACTAAAGGGATAAGGCAGATTAATACGCGCCTTATAGAACTATCTAGTTTAGAGAAGCACCTAAATAACTATAGGATAAGGTTATAATAGACTTTATTATAAAGTTGCTAAAATCGAAGGATCTAGTTACAAGACACTAATATAATTTAATACTTAATATTATAGATAGACTTATAAAGTATATATACTTTATACTATATAACAAGTTAATAATAGTAGAGTAACTAGCGTATCTAGTGCTTAATAGGCTAGTTAGATACTATAGGACGCAAAAAACGCATATTACTAATAGAGATAAGCTCTTTATATTAAGATATTAGAAGATACTTCTTATACTTCTAGAAACAAAGCAGAAGTTATTAATAGCGTTTTATCTACAAATAGATAGGCAAATAGAAAGAGCAAATTAGACACTTAAAACGTACCTCTAATACTATATTAATAAGGTAATAAACAAGTAGGTAATCTTACTACTAATAGCCTAGCTAGTAATTAATAATATAGACTCTATAATAATAGGCAGATTATCTTTCTTTCTAAACTTTAGAAAGAATCTAAGTGTCTTTAGACCTAAATACTACTATAAGGCTACTTAGGCTATAATAGTCTAGGCGAGTAATCTCTAACATTTGTATAATAAAGTAAGAAGGCTAATCTAGAGAAATTAGAATAGGCTTAGAAGCTAGGAATTAAGAATAGTGCCTTAGCTAAAAGAGAGAGATAAAGTATATCTTAACACTAAAAATCTGAAAACATAATAACTAACAAAGAAACTAGACTATAAAAAAGTTAGACTATTCTTAATTAAGGAAGCATAAGAACCTATAAACTATAGGCTAGCACTTCTACTAGATGCAAAAATCCACTCTATATTCTATATATTACTTCTAGAACTAGCAGACTCTAATATACTCTTATAGAAGACATTTTATTATAAGTCTTAAGAAGAAACTAAACATAAAGTCAAAAAAGTCCTTAAGTACAAAAATAATTAGTACCTAGTTAAATAGAAAGAATACCTAGATTCAGAAGATACCTAGGAACTAAAAAGTTATATAACTAACTACTAGAAGAGAATCTAGGAATTCTAGGAAAAGAATTAAACCTAGGCTTAGATAACGTTAGAAAAATAAAAGCATAGCTAGGAAATAAGAAATATATTATAACTTGCATATCTTATTTCCTTACTATAATAAAGAAGAAAAACTTACAAATATATACTTCTTAAGCGCGACCTAAGGAACTTCTAGCGTCTATACTACTAATAAGAACTAATTCTGCATTCTACTAAAAGAGAAAGTCTATACTAACTAAGTAAAAAAGCAAGTTATCTAAGAGAGCGTTCTCTATAGAAAGACTATTAGAACTATCTAAGAGAGTATTCTAAAGCATATACTCTAGTTTCCTCTATAACCTATTATTATTAGCATCTAGTAAACTCTTATTCTAGTCTAGGCGACGCTTAGCTTATTAGAGGTTCTTAAGGACTAATATAAGGAGAGCTTCTTTCTTCTTAATATCTAACTTGTCTGCTTTAATTATAGTAATAAGCGCGTCCTTTGCGTAGTTAAGAGAGGCTAGCAAACTAGATATATAGGTCTAGCTATAATAAACACACTCTACGCAAAGTATAAGCAATAGGTCTATAATAAAAATACACCTCTTATAATAGAATTAATAATAGTTATAAGAAGATATAGTAATAACTAGGTTTTAGAGAATATAGCAGTATTAAATAAAGCGTTTGCGCGTAGCTATAGAAGCTATACTATCCTTCGAAGAATAATAAAAAGCTTAGGTTATAGGTAACTAATCTAGGAAGTTATATAATAGTAAGGACGCTATACTAAGAGAGAAGAGATAGTATTATAACGTAAGCTACTATAGCGCTAAATAGCTCTACTAGTTGTCTTATTTGTTATATAGCTATATAGGTAGTAAGTTTAGCTATATAACTTATAGTAAGAAGTAAGCACCTTACTACTTATAGCAAGAAAGAAGCTATACTTTATTACTATACTTAGGTTACTATATATAGAGACATAGAATAAACTTGTTTAGACTATATTTAACTTATATTAGCAATTAACTAATTAGAATTAACTATTATTGAACTCTTGTTATTTATTAGAACTAATTAGCACTTCTTTCTCTTTATATACTTATCTAAAGAATACTATCTACGCTAACCTCTTAGAGTTAACTATATACATACCTAGGTGTTTAGTACATATTACTCTACTAGTTAGTTATTAATACTAGTTTAGAATGCATAACTAGCAAAAGGTCTAGCTAATCCGAACTAAGCAGACTAAGTAGCTAGTATATATAAGAGCTTAGAATAGACTTATCTAGACTATATTTAACTTATGTTAGTAATTAACTAATTAGAATTAGCTATTATTAAACTATTGTTATTTATTAGAACTACTTAGTACTTCTTCCTCTTTATATAGTTATTTAAAGAATACTACCTACGCTAATCTTTTAGAGTTAACTATATATATACTAAGATATTTAGTATATATTACTCTACTAGTTAGTTATTAATAAGAAGTAGTATTATAAACTAAGTTAGGCTAAGAGAAGACTTCTTAGCGCTCTATACTAAGTACTATAGAATAGTTAGGAGCTTTATATTGCAAACCTAGTTAGGCTAAGAGAAGACTTCTTAGCGCTCTATACTAAGTACTATAGAGTAGTTAGGCGCTCTATAATACTCTATATAGAGTACTACAGATTACTTAGGCGCTCTACTATAGCTAAGATAGAGTAGAATAATATCTAAAGATATATAGGAACTTAGAATAGACTCTATCTATACTATATTTAACTTATATTAGTAACTAACTAATTAGAATTAACTATTATTAAACTCTTGTTATTTATTAGAACTACTTAGTACTTCTCTCTTATTACTACTTATCTAAAGAAGCTACTAACGCTTATCTATTTAGGCTATTATATATAAAGGTACGTATACTCTATAAGTTAGTTATTAATATCTAGGTAGTAATAACTACTATACTTATTTCTTTTTGTTAAGATATTTTAGGTAGTTATTATTATAGCATCCTAACTAATCTTCCGCTTTATATAGTCCTAATAATTTGCTCTATATTATAGATAGTTATATAGGTTCTTAATCTACTTTTAGATTTAAGTTATAGTATAAAGGCTTCTCTATTCTTTCTTCTTTATACTCTTTGCTTGCGTTATTATAGGCTACTCCTATTATAATCTCCTATTCTAGTATAATCTCTAGTTTGTTAGAGTTATTATCTATATATCCTATAGATTCAAATTTATATTTTAAAGTTATAGGTATTATCTAGCTAAGAGTTAAATCTAGCTACTAGATAGCTCCGCTTATTAGTTTCTTCTACTCTATAGTAGGGTTCTTAGTCTAGTTATCTCTTATATAGTATTTATTAAGCTAAACCTTATAACTACTTATAGGCAAATCTTACTTCTCTAGTTCTTTATAGTATTCTCTCTAAGGCTTCTTATAGTTAGAGGTTCTAAGGATTATATTAAATTCCTGAATTTGTTCTATTAAATTAAACTATTATTAGAGCACTTTATTCTTTAATTTATAGTTCTATACTATATATCCTATTTTTAAACACATATAGCATCTTATTCTAGTCTTTTTGCCTTAGGTTTTTCTTCTCTTAGGTCTTCTATTATTAAGTCGCTACGTATTATTTGCTTTCTAGTCTATAGTATTATAGTTATTACCTTAATTGTATCTTCTTCTAGTCTAGCTAGTAGATATAAAGCTATATTTTCTACCTCTATATTTATAGCGTTTTTCTATTACTTACTTATATAACATATTATTAATCTAGATTGCGCTCTTAATTATCTAGTCTAGGTTATTATTTATTACTCTATTACGCATAAGTTTATTCTTAATATTGTCCTTTAAGCCTTATTAGAATATGACTATTAAGGCGTTATTATTCTACTCTATAACTTAAGCATATTACTTAAACTTAGCTATATAATTAGAAGCTAATAAATTATAGGTTAGATATTAGATAACTCTAGTTAAAACTTCCTTATTATCATAGATCTTATAGATCTTCTAAATCTCTATTCTAAAGGTATTAAAGTTTTCAAAAATTGTTTTATAGTTAGTATTATCTCTAAGGTACTTTAAAAGGTAAGGTTTAATCTATCTCTAAGTATTACTACATATATAGATAGTAGCAAACAAGGTTTTATTCTATATAATATTGTTTAATATAAAGTACAAATATATTTAGTTAAGCTAGTTCTTAAGCTTAGTTTAGTCTCTATAGTAGAGATCTAGCTTAGTAACCTTTATAGCATAATATTATAAACTAGAGGTCTTTACTAGAGGTACTAGTTTAGAACGCATAACTAGCGAAAGGTCTAGCTAATCTAAACTAAGCAGACTAAGCAACTAAGTAACTAAGCAGACTAAGTAACTAAGTAACTAAGCAGACTAAGCAACTAAGTAACTAAGTAGACTAAGTAGCTAGTATATATAAGAGCGTAGAATAGACTTATCTAGACTATATTTAACTTATATTAGTAATTAACTAATTAGAATTAGCTATTAAACTATTATTGTTTATTAGAACTACTTAGTACTTCTTTCTCTTTATATACTTATCTAAAGAATACTACCTACGCTAACCTTTTAGAATTATCTATATATATACTAAGGTGTTTAGTACGTATTACTCTACTAGTTAGTTATTAATACTTTAAATACTCTTAAGTATAAGTTCTATATTAAGGAACGCTTTAGGAACTCTAACTCTAAGCGAAGCTAGAGAATTAATATAAGTAAGAACTATAGAAGAAGACTATTCTACAAAGGTTACTAAACTAGATCTCTACTATAAAGACTAAAACAAACTTAAGAACTAGCTTAACTAAATGTATTTATACTTTATGTTTAATAATATTATGTAGAATAAAACCTTGTTTGCTACTATCTATATATATAGTATAGTCTCCTTCTATAGTTCTTACTTATGTTAATTCTCTAGCTTTACTTAGAGCTAGAGTTCCTAAAGCGTTCCTTAATATAGAACTTATACTTAAGAGTATTTAAAGTGTTAATAACTAACTAGTAGAGTATACGTACCTTTATATATAATAGCCTAAATAGGTAAGTATTAGTAGCTTCTTTAGATAAGTATGCAATAAGAAAGAAGTACTAAGTAATTCTAGTAAATAATAAGAGTTTAATAATAGTCGATTCTAATTAGTTAATTACTAATATTAGTTAAATATAGTCTAAATAAGTTTATTCTATATTTCTATATATAATAAGAAAACATCTTCTCTTAGCATTTAACTATTTAACTATTTAATTAGTTAGTTAAATAGTTGCTAAGTATAGTTATATATTTAACTACTAATTTCTTTCTTATTATAGTCTGTAACGCTACGACTCTAGGTTATAGGACTAGCGGAGAAGAAATTAGAGAAACGCGGTTCTAATAAGAGAACGCGATTTCTTAATTCCTCTAATTTCTCTGCTTACTTAAGAAATCTAAGAAGTTACTTATTATATAGAAATCTAGCGTAGAACTTATAGAATCTTATTTATATATAGATTAGGCGTTAGGCTAAGTAGTTAGGAGCTTTATGCTTAATCTTAACTTACTTCAAGTATAGTTAGTTATAGGTCTATTACTAGTGCCTATATTCTTTACTACTTAACAAGTCTAACACCTAATTCTCTTCCTGCCTTTAGTACTTATACCTATAACATTTTAAGCACTACTTCTAAGGAAGTATTAGGAGACTTATTAAGCACTTAATATACGCCTATATTAAGCAGTTCTTTAGCTATTAGTTTAACGCCTAGCAATAATAGTTAACTAACGCTATAGAAATAAGTTGCTACTATATCTTAAATTACTTAGTAGCTTAAATCTATTTACCTTAGCGAGATAGCTCTAGCATCTATTATAGAATTAACTACTAGAAATAGACATAGTAATAATAGCTTTAAGATAGAAAGCGTAATAGAGTTTATAGAACAATAATCTTAAGTTAAGATGTTTATTCTCTAATACTAGTTAGCATTTAATATAGATATAGAATAGTTTACAATATTTTATAAGCGAGTAATATACATTATCTCTTATCTAAAGGAACTAGCGTTCAAATTTATCTAGCTCTATCTATTAGATTACCTAGACTATATTAGAAGCGCTAACGCTAGAAAGATAACAACTAGAGAGATTCTTAACTTAGACAAGTCTTTATTTAAGGCATTACGCGAAGCCTTTAGGCTTAGCAACAAATAATAAGAAGCTAAGAGAGCTCTCCTAGAAATCTAGCAGAAGAGTTCTACTACTAAGTACTATATAGACTTTTAGACTCTCTCTACTTAGGTTAACTAGAATAATAACGCTTTAGCCGCTTAGTTCTATTAGAGACTAAAGGAGATAGGTAAAGACGAAATTACCTAAGGAGATCGACTAATAATACTTAAGAAGATAAGTAATCTTGCAATTAGGATTAATAATTATATTTAGGAATAATAGCAGAAATAATAACATATAAGTTATAGACTAGTATAGGCTAACTATAAGGCCTAATAATTAGCGCTAAAGTAGCGAAGCAATTACTATAGTCTCTAACCTATAGAGTTAGATACGACTAAGGGACGCCTAAAAGGCAGTCCCTAAAGAAAGCTACAAAAGAGCTCGTCTACCTAGAATAGTCTAAAGAAGCTATTTAATAAGTCTAATCTTAAGTGCTATAACTATAGAAGGAAAGGATACTTTATACGCAAATATTCTATTAAGAAGTAGCATTATAAACTACTAAGAATAGAATAGGTTCGCGTAATAATATTAGCACTCTAGCAGATAGCTACTACTACTCGAGTACTAGACTATATCTTACTCACCTAGACTATATATTATAACAATAACTATTAAATTCATATAAGTAACAAAGATAGTTCTAGATAGTACTCTTACTATAGTAAGGTATAGTCTATCTATACGCTATAAGGTATACCTTCTAATATACTAATTCTAAGTTAATAGGAACTAGTAGAGAAAGAGAGCTCTAATAATAACTACGAGCTTATTAAAGCTATTATTCCTAATTCTAAGAAAGATAAGAAAACAGAGAAATAGTATATGCCTTCGCATAATATTAGACTTAATATAATCCGACTTATTCGAAGCTATTAGGCTTAGGCTTGCCTATAGATTAATAGAATACAATATATTAACTAGTATTAATATAATAAGCTAGCTAACTATATGCGACGACACCTAAGAAGACTACTAGTCGTAGCTTAGCCTTATTTGTATTAGAGGATTATTTAGGAAATTGTACTATTTAGAGCGGAATTTATGCTCTAAGGAGGCTACTTTACTTATAAAGGTATTAATATGCTACAAGCGTTACAACTCTAAGTTACTAGTCTCTAGATAGAATATAAACAGAACGCTTAATAGTAATAAGGTTAAGAGTAAATACTACCTCTTAGTCCTATTAGTAGAAATGCTTAAAGAAGAATAAGCTAAGACTATATAATCTCTAAATTAGTCCACAAAAATAGTTATTTAGGAAATAACTAGGTCCGCTAGAACTAGACCTATAGACGGACTAGATAGAGCTACAATAATATGCCGCGATTAGTACTAGATACGTAGACAACCTTAGAGTATAGGTTTATATTAATAAGACGCTAGCCTAGGCCTTAGTAGATTTAGGATATACTAGAATCTTTATAACGCCTAAGTTCGCTAGAATAGCTAAGATATAGCTATAGGCGAAGACAAATGCTTTCTTGCTATAAGCAATTAATAGAAAGCTAGTTATATACAACTAAGAAATAGTTAATAAAGAGACTAAGATAGTACCTCTATAGATAGGACGCTACTAAGAGATAATCTAGTTTAATATTATAGAGTTATCTAGCTTAGATATAGTGCTAGGGTTACTATAGCTAAAGAATATTAATCTCTACTTTAACTAGAAGAATAAGAGAATTAAGTTCCTAGAACTCTTAAAATTAATACCTCTACCTATAGTATATAACGCACTAGGCAAGATCGAAATATATGCTATAACTTTAAGCGAGATAGCTGCCGCTATCTAGAATCTAGAATAGAAAGTATATATCCTATAGGTTAAAGTAATATAGTCTAAAGTTAAGGTTAAATTCGTAGTTTCTAATAAATATAAGGAGTTCGCTACTCTTTTTAAGGAAGAACCTAACTAAGAGGCTCTGCTAGAACACTAGAAGTAGAATTATAAGATGCTCTTACTCCTAGGTAGAACGCTAACAAAGTAACTAGTTCGCCTATTATTAGTAGCTAAACTAGAAATCCTCTAGAAGTACCTTAAAGATAACTTCTAGAAAGGCTTTATTTGCGAATTATAGTTACTAGCAGGATATCTAATTCTGTTTATCCTAAAGGGAGAAGATAACTAGTAACTTTATGTTAATTATTATAGGTTAAATAATATTATAATAAAGAATAGCTATCTACTTCTACTACTATTAGAATTGTAGGACTGCCTATAAGGAGTAGTATAGTTCTCGAAGTTCGACATACTAGAAGCGTATAATTAAATTCGAATTAAGAAAGGCAAAGAATAGAAGACTACATTCCGAACTAGGTTTAGATACTATAAATACATAGTTATGCTATTTAGATTAACGAATACCCTAGCTATATAGTAGGCATTTATTAATAATATGCTACGAGAGTATCTTAATATCTTCGTAGTTATATACTTAGATAATATCCTCGTCTACTTATAAACAATTAAAGAATATAGGACTTATATACGTAAAGTACTATAGAAACTCTAGGATTATAAGCTAAAGGTTAAGCCTTAGAAGAGCGAGTTTTATAAGCAGGAGGTCTAATTCCTTAGCTATATAGTAGCCTAGGACAGAATTAAAATAGACGCTAAGAAGATTAAAGTTATAAAGAAGTAGCCTATACTAATAAATATTAAGGAAGTATAGTCCTTCCTTAGGTTTGCTAACTTCTACTAAAGGTTTATTGCGAACTACTTAAAAATCGCGGCACTACTTATAACTCTTACGACAAAGAATATACTATTTGTTTAGAATAAGGCCTAATAAAGCGCCTTTAAAGAACTTAAGCAACAATTTACAGATTAGCTAATCTTGTTAGTATTCGACTCTAATAAGCCTATTATAGTTAAAATAGATGCCTCTAATATAGCGCTTAGAGCATGCTTAAGCTAACTAGAACTAAGTAGATAGCTATAGCTAGTCGCCTATTACTTAAGGAAGCTATCTAGACCTAAGCTCCGCTATAATATCTATAATAAGAAGCTTCTAGCTATAGTAGACGCCTATAAAGCATAGCAAGTCTACTTAGAAGGACCTAAATACTAGGTTATAGTCTATACAGATTATAAGAACTTGCGATATTTTACTATAACAAAAGAGTTAAACTAATAACAAGTCTAATAGAGTAAGGAACTCTCTAGCTTTAACTATAAGATTATCTATCGCAAGAGATCTAATAACGCACGCGCTAATATACTTAGTTGCTAGACTAACTATATAAAGAGCGTAAAGAAGAAGAAACATACTATTCTCTAAGAAAATAGCGATAGTACGCTTAGAGTTAACTAACTTATAGCTATAACTATTAGGTAGACTAGTAATTTTTAGGATAATCTAAAGAACGTACTTGCCTATAATCTAACTATACTTGCTATTCGTAACAATATAGAGGGATAGAAGAATTAGAGAGATAAAGATAGAGTACTTCTCTTCTAAGAATTAGTATATATACTAATATCTCTATATTTAGAGCTATTACGCCTCTAATATAACGTTCCTTAGGCTAGATACCCTAGAGTATCTAAGATAAAGTAGGTTCTCTAGCGAGAATATTACTTCCCTAGAATAGGCAAAGTAATTAAGGACTATATCTATTAATATATAACTTGCTAATAAAGTAAATATAACTATTATAAACTATATAGGCTACTTTAACTACTAAAGGTACTCTAATAACTATAGGAATTGCTTGCTATAGACTTTATTATTAAACTACTCTAGTTAAGAGAACCTGCTACTAATAAGTTCTTTAATAGAGTTATAGTAGTAGTCGACTAATTTACTAAGTTTAGAAAGTTTATTCTATATTGCAAAGACTTTAAGACTAAAGATATCGCGTATATCTTTATTAAATAGGTAGTAGTATTATATAGCATGCTATAGGACTTAGTTACGAACTAAGGATCTATATTTACATCTAACTTCTAGAATGCATTAATAAGATAATTCTAGGTTAAGTACTAACTTAGTACTTTCTTCTACCCTTAAATAGATAGACAAATAGAACGTCTAAATTAGACGCTAGAATAATACCTCCGAGCCTATATTAATAGAGATTAGAACAACTAGGTAGAGTTATTACCTATAGTATAACTTGCATATAATAGTACGCTAGTAGAGTTAATAGAGCTCTTACTATTCTAGATAGTATATAGATTAGCTATAGAAGATATTCTAGACATCTTACCTAGTAATCTAAACCTAGTAGTACTTAGATAGGTAGAATATCTCTGCTAATTACAAACTAAAGCATAACTTAACCTATAGTTCTATTAGCAGAATATAGTATAGTACGCGAATTATAAGAGAATTAAGAGACTAATTCTAAAGGAGAAGAATAAAGTATATCTTCTCTACTATAACATTAAATTAAATAAGCTAAGTAAAAAACTAGACGCTATAAAACTTAGACTATTTAGGATTAAGGCTAAGAAAGAACTAGTTAATTTTGAATTGTAGCTACCTAAGCAGATAAGAATACACTCTATATTTTATATCTCTCTGCTAGAACTAGTAGCACTAGACGCTACGCTATAAGTAGAACTATTACTACTTAACTCTAAGGTTAAAGAACTAGAGTATACTATTAAGAGAATTATTAATAATCGCTAGGTAGATAGTTAGCAAGAGTACTTAGTTAAGTAGAAAGAGTATAGTAGTACTAAGAATATCTAGAAACTACTAAAACACCTGCAAAACTATTAGCAGAAGTTATAGAAGTATAAAAGAAAGACTAACCTAAAAAGAGACCTTAGGAACTCTTATTAACCTCTAGCAAAACTCTATCTCTAGTAAGAGAGGGATTAAAACAGAGAAAGCCTAGATTTAAACTAAAGAAGTCTAAGGTATCTAGACTAAGTTTACTAGCACCTAATATCTAAGTAAATAAGAAAAGTAACAACTCTAGACTAGAGAAAAGACCTATAATAGAGAGCTCCGCTAAGAACTTAGATAACTTAGCCTTAAGGGCTATAGCCTCTACTACTAAGATAGTATTATCTACGCGCTTATCTAATAACTCGAGCTACTTTGCTAAATAAGCCTCCTTTTCTAAAGCTATTAAAGTTACTGCCTACTCTTAAGCTAGAGCTTCTTAAGCTTCTTACTCCTGCTCTATTACGACTACTAAGGTAGTACGCGCTTTCTTAATTTAAGCAAGAACCTTTATATACTACTTGCTTAAGCGATTCTACTCTGCTACTATAATCTTAATATTATAACTCTTTAACCTATAAACGTTATAGTCGCTATAATAACTAGAGCAAATATGCACCTTATATACTCGCCTATATTTCTAATAGTTTGAATACGCCTAAGGCATAATTTTAGTATACAACTAAATAAAGAACTCTAGCTATTTTCGCTCTTCTATAGTATCTTGTTTAGAAAAGGCCTGCTTAGGTATTATTTAAAGCTATGTTAAAAAAGGGAAAGAAGAATAGAATAATAATAATACTAAAGAGTATCTTTAGGACAAAGCTAAGCTAAGAGAGAGATAGTATTACAGTCTATAATACTACGACCCTAGGTTATAGAACTAGCAAGAAAGAAATTAGAGAAACGCGGTTCTAATAAGAGAACGCAATTTCTTAATTCCTCTAATTTCTCTGCTTACTTAAGAAATCTAAGAAGTTACTTATTACGTAGAAATCTAGCGTAGGACTTATAAGATCTTATTTGTATATAGATTAGGCGTTAGGCTAAGTAGTTAGAAGCTTTATACTTAATCTTAACTTACTTTAAGTATAGTTAGTTATAGGTCTATTACTAGTGCCTATATTCTTTATTACTCGACAAGTCTAACACCTAATTCTCTTTCTGCCTTTAGCACCTATACCTATAATATTTCTTTAGTTAGGCACATATTTCTTTATATAATATGTTAAGTTCTATAGCATAGTATAATTAGTACTATCTATTTTATAACTATAACTTTATATACTTGCTTATATACTCTCTATACTCTTCTTAATTTATAATAATACTCTCTCTTCTAGCAAGTTTATTCTAAACTCTTTCTAGTATATCTTTATAGCCTAATATAGTTACTACTCTACTAACTTGTTAAGAGCGCTATAACTACTAGTTACAACTTGTTAAAGCAGAAGAGAAAGAGATAATATTACTATATTTAGCTTACTAGAACATATCTTCTTTAAAGAATAAGTCTAAGCCTTATTATATTATACACGTTTAATTTAGAAGTTACTTCTAGTATATCTTCTAGGAATATAGTAGTTATAATGTTTTAGTAACCTAGACTAAATAGAAATAGTTACGTAGCTAGTATAAATAGCTAAAATAGAAATAGAAGTAGTAGAAGAAAAACTAATAGAGGCTATAGCTTATATTTGCTATCTTTATAAGTAGCTCTAAGTTATAAAGAAGAAGAAGAAGAAGAAGAAGGCTATAAGTAAGGAGTTTCTTAATCTATAATAGAATATAGTCTTATCTATTTCTACTAATGCTCTACTAGAGTTTCTTTTCTATAAGGAAGAGAAGCCTTTATTATAAGATAATATCTTCTAGCTATCTCTTAGCGACTAGTTAGACTTGTCTCTTATTCTAGAAGATCTATTTTAGAATCTTTCTCTTACTATTACTAAGAGTATAGTATTAATAACTAACTTATAGATTATATATACTCTTAGTATATATAACCTAAATAGGTAAGTAATAGTAGCTTCTTTAGATAAGTATATAATATAGAAGTACTAAGTAGTTCTAATAATTAATAAGAGTTTAATAATAGTTAACTCTAACTAGTTAATTACTACTATAAGTCTAATATACTCTAGACTTAGTATATTCTATATTCCTACATATCTTTAGATATTTATTCTGCTCTATCTAGGCTATAGTAGAGTACTTAAGCGCTTTATAATACTTAGTATAGAGTACTATAGAGTTCCTGTATAGTTTATACTAGTAAGGTTTCTTCTACTCTAAAGGTAGCCTTATAGAGTACTATAGAGTTCCTATATAGTTTATACTAGTAAGGTTTCTTCTACTCTAAAGGTAGCCTTATAGAGTATTATTATTACAAATTAAACTAACAAGCGCTACCAACTTACTAAACTAGAAGAAAGTAATACTATAGAATAAGGAATGTTCTAATATAGCTTACTTATAGTACTTCTACTACTTATAGTAATTCTACTATAGGTACTAAAAGTAAGAAAGTAGTAATAGTAGACTATATGCTATAGATACTTACTACATATATAGGAACTTAGAATAGACTCTATTTATACTATATTTAGCTTATATTAGCAATTAACTAATTAGAATCGACTATTATTAAACTCTTATTATTTATTAGAACTACCTAGTACTTCTCTCTTATTACTACTTATCTAAAGAAGCTACTAATACCTATCTATTTAGGCTATTATATATAAAGGTACGTATACTCTACTAGTTAGTTATTAACACTTTAAATACTCTTAAGTATAAGTTCTATATTAAGGAACGCTTTAGGAACTCTAGCTCTAAGTAAAGCTAGAGAATTAACATAAGTAAGAACTATAGAAGGAGACTATACTATATATATAGATAGTAGCAAACAAGGTTTTATTCTATGTAATATACTAAGATATATATAATCTACTTATTAATAACTAACTAGTAGAGTAATACATACTAAATACCTTAGTATATATATAGTTAATCCTAAAAGATTAGTATAGATAGTATTCTTTTAATAAGTATATAAAGAAGAAGAAGTACTAAGTAGTTCTAATAAATAACAAAAGTTTAATAATAGCTAATTCTAATTAGTTAATTGCTAATATAAGTTAAACATAGTATAAATAGAGTCTATTCTAAGTTCCTATATATATAGTAAGTATCTATAGTATATAGTCTACTATTACTACTTTCTTACTTTTAGTACTTATAGTAGAATTACTATAAGTAGTAGAAGTACTATAAGTAAGCTATATTAGAACATTTCTTAGCCTATAGTATATAGACTAAGTAACTAAGTAGGCTAGCATATATAGAAATATAGGTTAAACTTATTTAGGCTATATTTAACTTATGTTAGTAATTAACTAATTAGAATTAACTATTATTAAACTCTTATTATTTATTATAACTACTTAGTACTTCTTTCTTCTTGTATACTTATCTAAATAAGATACTAATACTTACCTATTTAGGTTACTTATACTAAGGTACATATAATCTACTAGTTAGTTATTAATAAGTAGAATATAGAGAAGTTAAAGAAGTAGTTTTAAGAGAGGTAGTAGAAGAGAAAGATATAGAAAGATTAGAAAGTTATTTTAGAAGAGATAGTAGTAGAGTAGAATATAGAGAGATTAGAAAGAAGTTTAGAGTAAGAGAAGAAGAAGCTATTAGAGATAATATAGTAAGCTAGTAATATTACTAAAGATTTTTGTATATATAGATACTATACTATTAGTAAACTTCTATAAATAATATTCTATCTAACTACTTTTAGCAGCCTAGCGTATCTTCTAGGCCTATCTCTCTTATCTATTCTAATAGCTACTTCTACTAGTACTACTAATCTACGCGCTCTAGCTAGCTTTAATTAATTACTATTATCTACTCTTCTTTCTTTACTCTTATTAAGGCAGACTATAGCTAGTAGTATACTAAGACATATTATAGATAATAAAGAGAAGATAGAGAAAGTAGAAATATACTTACTAAGATTAAGCTTAAGGAAAAGAAGAGAATTATACTAGAGTAGAGTAGATTAAGAGTATATTAAAGCTAAAGTATATAGTAGAATAGTAGTAGTAAGCAAGTGCTAGTTACTCTATTACTTACCTTTAAGTAAAAGTACTTATAGGCTTTACTAGAGTATCTAGAGCCTATATATAAAGTAGTAGCGTAGTAGTAGCCTGCTATAGAGGCCTGTGTGCTTAGCGGCAGCAAGGGATAGAGGAGCACTCCTCCCCTTATTAAAGTGGTATATAGGCGCTTTTGTTCTTAGTTGTTTTGATTCTGCTGTTTTAATTCGCTGGAATGTGCCTTTCCTGCCTCTTTCCAGGTTGCTTTTCACTTTTGCGGTCACGACTCACGACTGCTGCTTTCTGCGACGAGTCTGCGCTGTTTGCGGGACGTTTCACTTCTTACTGGACTAGAGCTACGACGTTCGAGACGCGTTGCAAACAGTCCTCTACTGGACGCAAACGCCGACATACTGCAGGATACCGCTCCGACACATCGCGGCCTCGACCACCATGGCCATCGTGCAGTGTTGAACAATGGTGTTCGCCGACAACTGCGCCGAGTTCCACGTGCAGACACAGAGAATCTTGAACAATGTGTTCTGAAAGTCTCTGCGAATTCACACCACATCGCTCAGAAGTACTGCATGCTTGTGCTCCGGCTCCTCCACAATACGGCCGTGGCTGGGCTTCGGCGTGGATGTCTCTGTCCAAGGCTCTGCAGACGATTCATTATACATGCTCTCGGCCGGCAAGCATTCCAATGGGGATCTTGCTCCGCTCGGCCTCAAAGAGTCGACAGCTCGAGAATGTCTCGAAGCAAACTGCCATGAATAACGCAAGATCAATATTTGCGGCTATATGCACGCGAACGCTCCTGCAGCAGCGTGAAACGTCGTGAACCAACTTGGGCCACAGGAATTTCTCTGAGCGGCTGTGGTCCGTGGATATCAACGCGTCTCCATTGGCGTGGTGCATCGACCTGTCATCGACTGTGGATAGCACGGCAATTGCTTCCACTAAGCGCTGGGGGCATCGAGACCTTTTTGAACAATTCTCTTCAAGGATCACACGTTCGAGGCTCAATAATTGGCTTCTGGTTCCTGACACTAATGCTGACCCGAAACATCTAGTGCCTGTATCCCGAAAAGCGGGAAGAAGCGCCCGCGACGCCACGCTTGGGTTGTGGAGTCCTAATCAGACACCTGCAGCCAATCTGGATTCGCTACGATCAACTACTATTCCAACTTGAGCGCCAGTGTTCTTGGTCACCCTACCTCGCCTACCTGTGAGCCGTCATCACGGTAATCCCGGGATCCGACATTGGTGAAATCTCTGTTTCCCACATGGAACAGCATCTCTTACAGGCGCTGCTGGCTGGCACGCCGCATCACACGCTGCCAGGTGTCGCCGCCTGCTGCAGGGCTGCTGAGCATCCCTATGGTGCCCATGTGGATTAATATTCATATGCATGCGGGAAGTGATTGCGTGGCCAAGAAAGACGCAGACGTTGAAACGAACTCCACCCCATGTTTCGATCGACAGGTACTGACAAGCTAGCGCCGTATCCCCTCCGCGCCCCCTGTTCGTTCCTATTTACCGCAGCCGGATCTCATCCTGTTTTGATCCCAGCCGTTGCGTCTTCCCTTCCCTCTTCTCAGCACCGCGACGACCGTCCTTGAGCGCATTCGCTGCTTGTCATTATTGCCCCCTACCTACTCTTGAGCAGTCGCTCGTTACGCTCTCTGTCCCTCCCGTGCCGCCGAACTGCCACGCTCATTCAGCAATTCTTGATTTCAAGCGCAAATCGCCCTGGTCGGCCACGTCTCCGGTAGCGCTCGAGAAGCAGCGACCCTAACGACATACCAATATCTACGGCAGAAGACAACAAACATTATTGTGTACGGACATTTTTCAAGGTTGATATGATCAATTCGCTCGCTGCACTGGCCTTCGCGGCCGGCGCTGTGGCTATCCCTCACGTCGGTCAACATGGACACCAACATGCTCACCACGCGCGTGGTGCCCATGTCGTCAACCCGAACTACAACAGCAGCTCCTACGATGCTTCCAGCAGCGGCTCTGCTCCTTACCCGTACCCTATCTCTAATGGCACCAGCCCAGCTGCCACCACCGGTGCGGCACCCAGCTCCAGCTATTCATCAAGCACCGCCCTCAGCCAGACGACTCCATACGGCCAACCCTCGTCATCGACCACGCCCGCTCCGGCACCCATGACCTACACGGACATTAATGGCAACACCGCTGCTCATGTCGCCTTTCCATCATCTGGATTAGTCGACCAGTGCCAGATCAATATTACCGTGACGACTACTCAGATAGAAACCATTTACGTGACTGCCGGTGCCAGCTCCTCCAGCTCCTCCAGCTCCTCCAGCTCCTCCTACAGCAAGTCATACAGTACGACCGTCTACGTACAGTCTACTATGTACATTACCGCTGGCCAGCAAGTCCCAAGCACCGAGTCTGCTCCCAGCTCCACGCCTGCTGCGTATGCGCCAAGCTCGAGCGCGGAGTCCACCACCTCATCTGCTGCTGCTCCTTACGTGCCGAGCCCCAGCGCTGAGAACTCTAGCAGCACGTGTACCGAGAGCTCGAACAGCTCGAGCAGCTCCAGCATCAGCACCAGCACCAGCACCAGCAGCTCAAGCAGCTCCAGTACCAGCACCAGCAGCTCCAGCACCAGCAGCTCCAGCACCAGCAGCTCCAGCACTAGCTCCGAGGCTATATCTCCCTACGTCGCGCCGGCTACGACTTTGACTCCGTCTTCGTCGTCTGAGACCTCGACTTCGGCCGCCATCACCTTTTCCGAGCAGGCGAAGGAGGTCACTGGTGTTCTGAACTCTGCCGTTGCCTCCGTCACTGGCGCGATTGCATCTTACGCGCAGGCTGGTAGCTCTCCTTCGTCCTCGTCTTCATCCTCTAGCTACGCTGCGTCGTCCACTTCTTCCACCAGCGCCGGCCTCAAGGGTGGTAAGCGTGGTCTTGCATACACCGACATCGCCCTAACCGAGTGCTTCTTGGACTCTGAGCAAATCTCTTGGGGTTATGACTGGGTCAGTGGCAGCAAAGGCCTGAGCGACAAGATTCAGTTCATCCCAACTCTTCACTCTAATGCCGAAGAGTGGACTTCCGTCTGGGCTAAGGAGGTTGCGGCTGCGATCTCTGGAGGATCCAAGACCGTATTCTCCTTCAACGAGCCGGATCAGGCTGCCCAGGCTAACCTTCTCCCGACACCGGCAGCTCAGGCTCACGCGGCAAACATGAAGGACCTCACTAATGTCGACGTCTGCGCTCCATCAGTATCCAGCGGTCAGGGTGTCGATCCGCCCATGGGTCTTGACTGGCTTCTTGAGTTCAAGGATGCTTGCTCCAAGACGGACGGATGCAAGTTCGCCTGCATCAACATTCACTGGTACTCGACCAATCAATACGCGGATACTTTCTATCCTCATGTACAGAACGCTTCAAGTCTTTTCCCGGGTCTCCCCATCTGGATTACAGAGTTTGGTATTACGGGCGGCACCAATGACCAGGTGAACTCCTTCCTCACTGATGTCATGCCAAAATTGGATTCAGATTCCAACGTCGCTGGGTATTCGTACTACTGGGTTAACGATGGCTTCCTCAACTCCGGCACCGCGGCTTCCACGTATGGTAATACCTACATGAGCTAATATTGATACCCGTTATCGGTGTCTGGTCTGTGGTTTTGTTCGGTTGAAACTTCTTGTAAATTTTTGATACCTGAGTTCAATGGACCGGTTTGAGTTGTATGCGCAACGTCATTTTTTGCATTTGCGAGCGTGTAGCGTGTAGCTAGACCGAACTCGCATTCAACGAGACACGAGCTTTTTGACGATACCTTTCTTTTCTCTGTCTTTGGGATGTCTGCCGCCTCGAGCAGCTTCAATGTTGTCAGTGTCGGACCCACTGAGGATGGCTTTGTGCTTTCATGTCCTGCGCTCTGATGCATCGGAGAAGTGAGTGCCCTGACGGTTGATAAGTTTGTAAGATCTGATCTGTGGGCAAGCATAATAGATTCCCAAGACTGATCAATCTGGCAGCCTCTCGATGGTTTTCATCACCCACTGCCAAGTTGTTGCGACCTTGTGGAGACCGAGTTGCATCACCCGATCAGCGTCCTCTTTATTCTACTTGCATATCTATTCTTGGTCGCATGCAGGCCGCAGCAAGCGTTGCTGTGTTGGTGTAACTCGGGCGCTTACTAGCGCGCCCTAGACCATACGAATGGCTACCTCCACTTCACTCTAGCGAAGGACGAGTAACATTAATCATCATTGTCGATATCGACTCTACAGGAGCGTCTTGCACTCACGAGCAGCTCGTACGCGCGGATCACGTCTGTCGATCTGTACAGTGTACTATGCAAGAAAACGGCGACACCATGATCTGGGTGCAACAACATTGGCCTGCTGCTGCTAACAAAGCACCATTGCGGCGCGGGTCTCAGGAATACACCATGCACTGCCTAATCGTGCAAGCGCCTCAGTTATAGTGAGGGTGGCTTCAAAGTTCCATAAGTACCAACGACTGGCAGCCGCTCAGCTGCTTCTGTCACCTACGCCTCTCGTTGGATTCCTCGCATTCCATAATCTGTCGATACTTTTGCAGTCATGAGATTAGTCGACCCAGACAGGTCAATACGTTTATTCTGCATTGCACTCCTTGGACTTGGCCGTGCCGCTGGTATGCGTCCAGTCTAGATCGAGGGATATGAGCTGGGCTGATGTATTGCAGAGGCACGAGTATACACTAATACGACTGCTAATGTCAGCACGAGCGAAAATGCCACGACGTCCCACGCCACAACCACAACAAGTAATGCGGCCGGTCCTCGTTTGGGCGGTTTCATCCTTCAAGGTCTAGGGTCGACCTCACAGTCTGCCGCTCCATCTACAGTAGGCAGGTTGAATGCCACCAACTTTACATCCAAAGATGATTCAGCGGTGTTGGCGTCGCTCTCCAGCGCTTTTCCTGCAACCCTCTTCACGGAGAACTGCTGTACTTACCTGACCAAACCGACGCTGACCGCCGCTCGTACCGGAAGCGGTTCGTTGCAATCACATGTAGTGCCTTGAGATTTGCCTTTGATCTGACGTGACCATCTTCAGGGTTTTCGTATGCAAGCGAGTGTAATTACGAGCAACAAGTTCATCCTCTCCTGGCCGATGACCCGTGGAGCACAAGTGTCTACCAGACATACACTTATACGACCAAGTTCAAAGCAAGCATCACGACCTTGTGTGATGGCGTGCCGCGTGTTGTTGGGACCCTGACACCAACGGCCAGCTTGAGCTCCAAGATCAATGCAACATCGAGTTTCTCCTACACTGGACCTTGGCCAACCTGTAATATCGGCGTGAGCGATTGTGTGCAACTCAGAAGTACGTGGAGTAGTGTGAACTCTGCATGGAATGCTTTGACCTCTGCATTTACCACCTACCTGACGCTGGCGCCTTCGGCTACCGCACTCACGTATGGCAACAATATCACAGGCTTTCAAACAACATACTTCTCAGGCACTGATGACTCTCTACCTGTCATTACGATCGGAGGGGGAGCATATATTGCCAACGGTTCTACCTACAATATACCTGTCTCTCTGAAGGGGGACATCACGGGTTCTTTGAGCCCTGGCGTCCGGACTCAAACATTCATGCCTGGAGAGTCCTCATCAATCTTCGCAGAAGAACAACATTGGGCCGGCTACTGGGTATCACCAACGTGCACAACCACGACTCAATCATCGAGCACCACAACCGCGACCAACTCCACGGTAACCTCTACCGCCGCCTTGGATGGCCCATGCACCATCCAGGGAGGTAACGTGAAGCTCATGTATTTTCCGGTCCCCCAGAATGTGAGCAGAGAGATGTGTACAGTCGGCCCAACTACTACGGGCACGACGTGCCCCTATGGCAAGACTACAGCTACAGACGAGTGCCAGGGCGGCTGTGCACCATGCCCATACTACCCTTTCAACATCACAAGCACCACCGACAGTGGTGAGCTGAAACCCTCAGAATCGAATGATTCTCAAACACACTGACGCTGTACCGCAGGACCATACACCACGCTCAGTGGACAGACACTCTATGCCAACCGAGCATACATTTCATTGGAGACGGCATATGCAATCAACGCTGCAGGCAACAGGGTCGGCGGCGAGTATGCCGGAACAATCATCACACTGCCGTCTTCAGAAGTATACTCGGTGCAGACTACTGACGATGCCGGTCTGATAGAGAATGTGGCCACCCGCTTCAATTTCGCCGACCTGAACCTGTTTGTCCCTGCGGCGGCTTACAGAGGCGCTATGTGGTGTATCATGTACGGGCCACCTAGCCCTGCCATCTCGAAGGCCTTCGGGGGCTACGAGTGGCTGCTCACCAACGAAACCATGGGAGGCATGGGCAAGAATAGCTCGTTCGGCTCTACCTTCGACTGGGGCTACGAGTTCTACGCTTGGGTCAATGATGGACCCACGGACGAGTGCAATATTATTCTCGACGATGCGTATGCTCCGGTCCTGGCCGTGCCGCCTCAAATGTACAGTATCGACCCTCTGTGGACGTCGTGTGGATTGGGACTTCAAGGCTTGTACGATCCCCCTACCGCCCTCACTGCCGTTGCCACGGAGGCTTCTGTCACCGTACCGACTGCTATGCAGACGACCACGGCAGAGCCATCTTCGGCCATTTCGTCAGCTGCGCCGCAGACCTCGATTGCATTCACTTTTGCCACTACCTCGAGCCAAGATCCCGCGCCAGCATCCACTCAGACACAGATTTTGCAGCCCAGCACATCGACTGCCCAGCCCTCTACCGCTCAGCAGCAGTCGTCACCGAGCGATGACCCAGATGCTGGATCCGGTTCTGCAGTAACTGATCCAGCTTCAGCCGTCTCTCCTTTGGTCCTGCAGACGACTGTCATCATTGTTTCTTCAAGCTCGCTTGTCGATCCATCGAACGGTCAAGGCCACGCCTCTCAGCCAGTCGCCTCGGGCGTCTCGCTTCAGGACCCAGCAGTGGCATCAACGGCTGGTGATCTAACGACGCAGATACAGACTCAGGTTCAAGGCAGCTCTGCTCTGACTCAAGACCCGACGGACCCGGCAGCGGCCACCACGATCGCCTTTCCCGAGCCACAGCCCTCATCGCAAGCTGGCACGAATCCCAATGCTGCAGGTCCTGGTGAGGGCAATACACAAGCTGCGCAAGGCGAGCAGGCATCCACACAGGACCCACAAGCAACAGCAGCCACATCGTCAACCAAAATTTTCTTCACCTACGCAGGCTCAACGCAGTCGGCGGATCAGAGTGGCAGTGCGCAGGACCTGGATGGCGCGACCATTGTATTTGCACCCGGTGCGAACTCCGCTGATCCTGGTGTCGCCGCATCTGCTGGCTCTCAGACAGGCGCACCCGTAACGCTCACATATGAGGCTGGTGGACGGGTTTTGACGGCGACGCAAAGGGCGAGCAGTAGCGATGGTGGACAGACGAGCAGTGCAGGAGGCGCTTCTGCTACGATCGGCGGTGATACGGTTTCTTTGGGTTCCAGTGGAGGTCTGGTGGTTAATGGTGGTCAGGCGACGCAGGCTTCGGAGCCAGATGTGCAGGCGTCAGCGGGCACGGTGACTTATGTTGCGGGCGGCAATACGTTTACTGTCGTTCTTGCCACGAGTGCTAGCGATGTGTATGATATTGGCGGTACGACGGTGAGACAGGGAGGAGCGCCAGCGATTGTTTCGGGCACGACGTATTCGGCGGGATCTACAGGCGTGGTCGTCAACGGACAAGGTGCAACGGCTGTCACGAGCCAGGCTACTGGTGGTAACAATGGCGCCAGCCTGACCATCGTCGGCTTAGGAGGGAGCAGTGGGGCAATTGCGGTCAATGGCGCTACGCTCTACAATGTCGGTTCAGCGATCGTTATTTCTGGCGTGACGCTCAGTGCAGGTAGCAGTGGGCTGGTGGTTGATCAGACGAGAACTGTGCCTGTGGCCATCCCTTCGCAACAGTCGCAAGAAGGCGGGTCAGCGGCCGTTCTGACGCTTGGTTCGCAGGCGTATACTGCGGCTGCTGCGAGTGGGGATGGTGTTGTGGTTGGCGGCCAGACATTATCACCAGGTGGCTCTGCGGTTTCGATTGGAGGACATAGGGTCAGCGAGGCGTCTAGTGGCCTGGTTGTGGATGGCACGCGGACCATTTCCCTGTCTGCCACTTCGGCAGTGAGGACCTCAGGGCCAGAAGCAGTCGTGACGCTTGGTTCTGAGACCTTGACGGGTGAGATCGCTACTGGTGCAGGCTCGGCTGTCGTCATCGGCGGACACACCATATCGCCTGGCAGCGAAGCGACCATCAACGGCGTGGACGTGAGTGCCGGAAGCAGCGGTCTCATCATAGGCGGCACGAGGACGGTTGGATTCTCGCAACCCACAGCGTCGACGACAGCTTCAGCCAAACTCGTGACGATAGGCGGCCAGACACTAACCGTGCAATTCCCCGCCACTATCGGCGGCGACGCAGTGATAAACGGAAATACCATGACCGCCGGCGAGCAAACGACACTGAATGGTGTCGTCGTCAGTGAGGGGAGTGCAGGGATTGCGTTTAGTGCTTTGACGGGCAGTGGGTCTGCGGATAGAAGTAGCGTGACTATGAGCAGTTTTGATGGTGTGTTGCCGTCGGTGCTTACGACGGTGCCGCAGAAGAGTCCAACGACATACGTGGGTAGGCCGAGCTCGAGCACGAAGAGTGGTGGTGGGAAGGTTGGTGGTGGGGTGGAAGGGAGAAGGGAGTGGGTGGTGTTGATGTTGGGTGTGGTGGTAATTGTAATGCTGATATAGATACCCCGTTTTGCAGTAGAGAGTCAAGAAGCGGTATGCCTCTCCGACCACAATTCGCCGCTTCCTCATAAGAGTCGGGTGGGGTCTTGGCATTATTATGCGGTCGTCTTTGGACCAGTTGATATCGTAAGGTAATATCTTCATGTGAGGTAAGAAGTTGTCTCTGCCCTCGTTAGTCCAAGGATCCCGGTCGGCATGTGCGTGTGATGCGCGCTGTAATTTGGTAGGAGGCGGAAAAGAGGGTACCAAGCGTTGACAAGCTCCGGGCGCAGGCGCTGCTAGACCGGGATGGAGGCTGGAGCTGGGGCATTGGACTTGCTTGTTGGATTGAGCCTTGGAGCATTTCCGCTGTCGTTGCAGTGGCGTGCGATGATGACCAGGTCCGCGAGTGTATGACTTTGTCGAGCTGCAGGCCGTGGGTTGCAGGAACACAAGCATGCGGTATGTACCACGCACGAGGGAATGCTTCGGTGGAGGACTGGCGCTAAGCAGACGAGCACGGCAGGTTCGGACAGCAGCTGCGCAGTTCGCTGATTAAGGACTGGTACTACTACTACATCGACTATGAAGCGCTGAAGAAGAGCCTGCGCACCGACTTCGACCACACGCCCGTCGTCGCCACCGCCGCCCACAGGCAGCGCAAGCCGTGGGGCGAGGACGACGAGCAGCGCTTCGTCAATCTGCTCGAGGAAGAGCTGGACAAGGTCTTCACCTTCCAGAAGGTCAAGAGCCAAGAGATTATCCGTCGCATCAACGCCAGCGAGAAGGAGGTCAATGAAGTCATTGCGCGCACCAAGGCCGCCGAGGAGGACGAGCGCGCCCGCGCCAATGCGCCCACCGACGACGAGTACGCGCTTTTGGAGGAGGATCTGTCGGACATCATCGCCGATGTGCACGACTTGGCCAAGTTCACCCAGCTGAACTACACCGGCTTTCAGAAGATCATCAAGAAGCACGATAAGCAGACCAAGTGGCACCTGAAGCCCGTCTTTGCGGCGCGACTCAACGCCCGGCCTTTCTTCAAGGACGACTATGATATCACCGTGGTCAACCTCTCCAAGCTCTATGACCAGGTCAGGACGAGAGGCCATCCAACTAAAGGTGACTCGTCTGCCGGTGGGAAGCAGCAGAACTTTGTCCGTCAGACGACCAAGTATTGGGTGCATCCGGATAACATCACCGAGCTCAAGCTCATCATTCTAAAACACTTGCCGGTGCTCGTCTTCAACCCGAGTAAGGAGTTCGAGAAGAAGGACAGCGCCATCACGTCCATCTACTACGACAACACGGACACCTGGGAGCTGTATGAGGGTCGTCTGAAGAAGACCGAGGGTGCCGAGGCGATTCGTATGCGTTGGTATGGCGGCATGGAGACCGACACCATCTTCGCCGAGCGCAAGACCCATCGCGAGGACTGGACGGGCGAGAAGTCTGTCAAGGCGCGTTTCTCGCTCAAGGAGAAGAATATGAACGCGTTTCTGAAAGGTGACATGACGACTGAGCAAGTCTTTCAGAAAATGAGACGTGATGGAAAGAAGAGTGAGAAAGAGATCAACGACCTGGAACAGCTGGCGAAGGAGATCCAATTCCGCGTGATCGATCGCAAGCTGGTACCCGTTTGCCGCTCCTTCTACAATCGAACTGCCTTTCAGCTGCCTGGAGATGCTCGCGTGCGTGTGTCGCTTGACACCGAGCTCACGATGGTGCGCGAGGACAACCTGGACGGTCGCAAACGTGCAGGAGACAACTGGCGACGTACAGACATCGGTATCGACTGGCCGTTCCCGCAATTGCCAGCCGCAGATGTCGAGCGCTTCCCGTACGGCGTGCTGGAAGTCAAGCTCCAAACTGCAGCCGGCCAGGAGCCTCCTGAGTGGATTCGAGAGCTGACTGCATCGCATCTGGTGGAGGCTGTGCCGAAATTCTCCAAGTTCATCCACGGCTGCGCAACACTGTTCCCGACTCGCATCAACTTGCTACCCTACTGGTTCCCGCAAATGGACGTCGACATCCGCAAGCCTGTATCGCATAATTTTGGGTTGGAGCGTCCTGGCCAAAGCACAGATAACAGCACAAGTGCAATTATGGATGACGATACGGATGATGAGCTCGACCACGATGACGAGGATACCCTGAACGACGACGGCGATGAGAACCAGCAACGCCTCCGCGCCGCTCGTGACGCGCTCGAGCAGCACGAGCTGGATCGTCGGATGGAGAGCGCAAACGGCAACATCATGGACGAAGAAGAGCGCATGGCTCACAAGCCCATCGTTAACATCGACGAGGATTACCCGCTTTATGACTCTGACGATGAAGAGGAAGCACTGGCGGAGGCCAAGCGCGTGGGCGGCTGGCAATACCGCTGGAAGCTGATCAAGAGACACGCGGCTATGGCTGCAGATAAGACGCTGGATGTGCTGAAGCACGCATCGCCGACGCCGAAACCCACGCCTATTCCTGGTAGAGAGGGAGGGATGGGTGTTCCGTCTGGTATCGCGGTGGGCGAGAAGAGATTCAAGGCGCCCAAGGGGAAAAAGATCCATGTGCCGGTTAGAGTGGAGCCGAAGGTGTCGTTTGCTGCTGAGCGTACATTCCTATCATGGGTTCGTTGCTTCCCCAAATCCCCCCAGTGTCAACACTAACTGACAATCTGCAGCTCGAATTCTCCATCATCCTCGGCTCCATCGCCGCGACTCTACTCAATTTCGGCGACGCCATCTCGCTCGCTTCCGCATGGGCTTTTACGATCGTGGCGGTCATCGCGCTGTTCTATAGCGCTGGTCTGTACATTTGGCGCGTGGATAATATCAAGAAGAGGAGAGCGGTCAGCTATCATGACAAGTGGGGGCCTAGTGTGTTGTGTCTGGGTTTGGTCGTGGCCGTGGGGATTAGTTTCGGGTACAGGATTAGATATGGAGGGGAGGGAGGGCTTAAGGGTTGAGTTGAGGAGTACTTCGGAGGGTTGGGTGTGTTTTCTGTGGCTCTACAGCGAGGCGGGAAATGCGGAGAAGGGCATGAGACGGGTGGGTCGGGACGGGATTGGCTTGTGTATAAGAGGGTGTAGTGTGCATAAGTTGAGGTTATCCTGCAGAGGAGCTTCTTGTTCGTCTTTTCTTTTGTGTGGGGGAAGAATGAGAACCCTTTTCTGACGCTCATTGGGTCTGCCCTAGGCTGCAATGTCAATAATGAAAAGAGGACGGCGCAGCCTCACGGTCTAAGCTACGTCCCTACATTGCTCTCACGAATCTGCTTTTCGCAGGTCGGGAGATTCCAAGTCCTATGTGTGGGTTGACCTTTTCACCTACTAGATTAGTAGACATAGCTTTTCGGCATATATGTCTCGCTGTATATACCCATCCACAATGCGTGCTTTGCGGGACCAATTTTTTCTTTCTTTTTTTTTCCACCTCTGGGATAGGTAGGAGAGATATCTCCGGTCGTGCAAGTGAGAATTCATGGAGCTCCTGGACCGCTACGTATGCTGATCAAGTCCGAGGCGGTCTTAGTCTGTTTTTTCTGTCATCGATTGCTGCGGGATCGCGGGTGGTGCGCGGAAATGGAATGTGTTTGTCTTTCTTCTTTCCTTTTTTTCCCCTCTTTTTTTTTTCTTGCTTTCTTTTTCTCTGTTCATTTTTTTTGGCTGCGGACAGGTTCATTGCCTAGGTGTGTGTGTCTGATTGTGGTTATGTAATATTACATGGTAAGCGAGCGTGTGTTTATCTGCGGTTTATCTGCGCGCCTTCCCGTTTCAGAAGAGAGAAGTGTGGCTTGAACGGATTTTCCTGCTTTGAGATGGAACTTCATGTCAGATGTGCTGTCCTCGGAGCGGAAGATTTGTGCATAGGAGGGAAGGGTGGGGGAGCGCTGCTTGGCTAGAACTGCCCGAATGATGTGTGTGGGTCGAGTATCAGGTGAGGTTCAGAACCAGCGCTGGTTAGGTCAGGCCGACTTTCTCGTGAGGGTCAGACCCAGCACTCGTTTGATTTGTCGACGAGCTTCAAGCATATTCTGCGAGCTGGGTGGTGCAGTTGCATGCTTCTTACCGTCTGCGCGCCTTCCCGTTCGAGACGAGCGATGTACCTTCCATAGGCTTCCATGTAAATTGTTATCCATTTAGGATGAGAAGTTGTACGCGGTTTGTGGCAACCTATCAAAAATGCCCGATCGAGAATACTTCATTACATGCTCGTTAATGTCCGGGCAGAATGTTCTGGCGTTCGTTCGGCCCTTTTCGCAAAGGTTCGAAGTATGCGAGCTGTGTCGTGCAGATGCTTCCTGGCGCATGTCTTGTTGCGAGATTGCGTGCTGCGTGCCTATCTGCGTGCCTATCTGGGGTGTTCTTTCCCAAAGCGCCGGCTGCCAGATGAAACGTAGTATCGTGATAGCTGAAAACTTTTGTGGAAGTTGACGGCGGTATGCTTGGCCAATCATTGTTCGGCCTGGATCCTGTGCTCTATTACTGGCTACCGCGCATTCGCTGCGACGCTGTCAGGACTCGGTACCCTGCCCGCTGCTGATAGTAGCAGAACCCGAAGCTTGGGTAGGGCAGGCGATCCATGCAATATGACTAAGAGGAAATGCTTGTCGTATGGATCTATGATCCCGGTTTTATGATCGACGGATGTGATACATCATACATACCTAGCATGTTGCAAAAGCGGTTCGGTGGGGAGAACGAATCTCTTAGTAGTGGTTCTGCTAGTGAAAGACATCGAGATGCAGCAGCTCTTTCTGACCGATTGCGGCGCAGGCTGCTGTCTTCAACATCTTTTTGGTCTTGGCTTGCAGATCTGGTGACGTCCAACCCGGAGCTTCCTCAAGTCATGGCCATTCGCGCCGGGGTCGCGGCGTGATTGGTGGAGGAAAAAGTTTGGCAGATTGAGTCGTGGCTCGGCGTTGCATAAGTGTGGTTGTTTCGCTGTGGTTGGGGGCGCTAGACACGGAGGTGACTTCACGATGAAATTAAGCAGGAGTCACGGAGCACGATGAGGTTGATGTGAGGTGCATGAATCTCGCGCATCGCTTAGTGATTGCACAAGGGTGTTTGGTTGGCACGCATAGGCGCGGACCAGGGACTCGGTTCGTCCGGCGAGCCTCATCTGGCCCACAAGGCGGAACGATCCTTGTGATCCGTCAATCGCCTGCTCTGGCGCATGTTGATGGCTGGGCCCGAAGGAAGCAGACCTGCCCTGCTGCCGTCATTATTGAAGGTTGGTCTAAGCTCCGGTGGGGAGTCTTTCGTTTCCCTTTCTTACTTTTGCTTGGGCATGATCTAGTTCTGACATAGAGAGCTCACGCGCGAAAAGGTATCGGAATAGACGGTGTTGGACACGGACGCTGTGGTCCTGAGTAACGACCAGAGCGGTTCAGCAAACCTCTAACTCCCGGTAGGGATGTACCATGGAGTGCTAGGGGCAGTTGTTTGGGCGGATGCGACGCGCCATTGAAAAGTCTGAGACGGACGTGATCGAGTCTCCAGACTCATAGCCCATGGCGGGAGATGGAGTCGAGCGCATGTGTTGGAAAACACGGGCAGGATGTACCGTCACCTTCTGTACCACACGGAGCGGCAGCTCGCGAGAGCCAGTGGAAGAGGAGCACACAAGACAAGCTGTTTCGGCAGTCTGCTGGTAAGATCAAGCGGGCGAAAGATAGCAGCGAGTCCATTAGGGTGCCGAGGAGGACGGCAGAGCCACTTCTCGAAAGGCCGAGCACCAGTCACGACGATGACCCGAATGCGCGACATTTTACAGTTGCGAACGTGGGAGCAGGCGGGACTTTGTACTTGAAGCCGTCTCGCGCGCCACCACCGGCCTTCTCGCAATCGCCGGCGACGCCGCCAGACACCTTTGACGGCGATCTGGGGCCCGAGGATATGTTTGGACCGCGGCAGAGCAATATCTCTGTGAGCTGGACACCGCGTCTGGACAAGATTGGCGGATTCGATTATGCGACGCAGCTCCCAGCGCCACCGCTGAATCTGGCGAATTCGCAGCCACAGCAGCGACGGCCGCGATCTGCTTCCTTTTCGACGCTTAGCGAGCGCGATAGCGAACACGCACGGTCGTCAACGATGGACCAGAATGCGTTGCAGTTGTTGGTGAACGGCAAAGAGCATGCGTCGCGACCTAAGAGCTCTTTTGATCTTTCAGGTGGATTCCTGGACTTACAAATTCCACATTATCGGATTGGCACGCCTCGGTTCAGTGAGCGCGGAACCGCATATTTGCACAGTTCAACCTATACTAGCAATACGAACAATACTGACCAAGATGCACGGTCGTCCACCCTGTTCCCGCATCAGCCTGGACTCGTGCATGGACCAACCAATTCCACGCGAAACTCTACCGTTCCGTATCTCCATCCCTCTGCGGGTGCTACGAGATACTCCCCTAGCTTATCGAGGACACCTCCCGCGCCGCCTTCACAGTTACCTATGAATGGCGGGATCACTCCCGCAATGTACGATAGGATAGAAGCAAGGCCGAACGATCCTGCAATAGTGCGCTACAACAGACTGAATGGCAAGATTGCACACGCGACGCCGGCAAGACTGGTAGCTCAGATCACATCGGCGCTGTTTCTGGACTACGAGTTACTGTCAGATTTCTTCTTGACCTTCCGGAACTTTCTGCTATGTCGAGATCTACTGGAGTATTTGATTGCGCGGTTGTTGTGGGCGCTCGGCGCAAACACAGACGTTGGTCGGATCGTACGGGTGCGGACTTTCGTAGCCCTGCGACACTGGATTTTGAATTACTTTGGAGATGACTTTGCGTTGGACATCAATCTTCGTCGACGGTTTTGCACCGTGGTCAATGACATCTCTGCTTCTTTGCAGGGGCGGCCTGACAAGGGCGGCACGGACATCAACATCATCGGCGAGTTGAAGAAGTGCTGGAGACGTACTTGCGCGTTGTTCTGGCCTACGCAGAATGACCTGGATGTATCTGCAGAAGCTGGAATCAGTCCTGGAGGCGATCCTGTGGAAATTCTGCAGACGCCCGAGGGCAGCCCACCACGATCGAACCATTCACGCGTTTCCCGACCAGACTTCAGGCGCGTCTCCGAGGCTGTCGAGGTACCGGCAGATGCGGTCTATCGGGGACGCGAGAGCGCATTTCAGATGTTTGGCGCAAATGGTTCCATGACGGTTCGAAAAGCAAGCATTCCTGCTTCGCCATTGAGCGTGGCTAGCTTGCAAGTGCTGTCGTGCTCCGTTCCATTCCTGCGCAACATTCGGCCATCAGCGAAGGTGAGTGATCACAATGGTATTGCTCGACCCGTTGGGCAGAGAAACCCACCCTTGTCTGGTAGACCAGGCAGTCGTGCATCACGCCAGCACAAGCGCAGCGGTAGTTTTTCGGATGCTTTGCGGGATGAAAGGGCAACGATACAGTCCAACAGAGCTGAGAGCATCGACATTCGAGCTTTGCCAGCCATTGCCTTCACTGGGGGACTTGTGCGAGGCCTGCTTCTGCAGCCCTCGCCACCTAATTTGAACTTCTTGGTACCACTGAGCCCTGGGATGGACCAGCGCATGGCGCACCTTGATGGTATAGAGGACAGCTACTTCCGCGACCGGTCGGGTCAGCAGAATCTGGGTGTGAAGAGGATCATGGGTGATATGCGCCGTGCCCTGAGCAGTCGGAGACGGAATGACTCGCCGCTTAGGTCGAGTCGCTCAGGACATTCTTCAGATTCTCGCGGCTCCACGGACATGGTCACTGGTGGAAAACCGGCTCAGCAATCAGCATGGCAGAAACTGCGTGGCCAGCCCAGAATCGATCTGCTTGGTGCCACCGTCAGCGCATCGTACAAGGACGCATTTCATGATGTGGATCTCCCTAGTCCACCAGAGGAGCGAGGCGAGCAAAGATTGCCGACTAGCGAGGACGGAGATGACGGCGACAATGCGAGAGCCACCAGTTACTCATTGCGTCCGCTGCCACCACGGTTGGAGCGATTGGACAGCCACGTCACTGTTGGCAGTCGGTCGATCGTGATTATGGACGACACGGGATTACCACCTGTGCCCACAGACTTTGCTTCGCGCGCATTCCATGCTCATCATTCTGGCTCAAGCGGCATGATGACCCCGCAACCGCTGTTCAATCGCCAGGCCAGAGCTGGAGCAGCGAGCCCATTAGAAGCACCACTCGACGAATCCTGGAACCCTGATCCCAACACCTCAATGCACGATCTTCTCACACCCTGGAAGCCTGACGATTATGGCATCCCGGTAGACAGCCCCGCAATACCCGACTCAGACGAAGCACATATGTCCTCTGGCATCGATGATGAAGGCCTGGACATGCCGCCCATAGGCCATACTCTGCGGAGGAGGCCAGGCGGCGATCTTAAAGCCGCTGACCATGTACATAGCCTTGAGCTCCCGCCTCGACCACATACTTCGGGCTCATACTCAACGACCGCCTACTCAAAATATCCTTCGTCTGGACACGAACTTTCTGGAACCCACTTTTCGGGTCAATTCAGTGGGCCAAATTCCTACGGTTCTATGAGGCTGCCCAGTCAACTCTCATCTAACCGAGGCTATTATCCACGGGCCTCAGAACAGATGTCGCCAACTCAGATTTCACCACGTCAACCAACAGCCGAATCTCTAACCCCTAACGACGAGGCGGTCTCGCTTTTGGTAACGCACTCGTCTCAGCCCAGCTTGCGACCGTCGTTCCGGTTGCATGCAAACAATCTGGCTAGGCTGCCGAATAATTCGCAGGTTGGCGGCATCGAAGATGCACTGGCGAAGCTTGAAGGCAAAACAGGAACTCCAAATGGAAGCACCTTTTCCATCCCGACACTGGGTGAGGAGTTCGCAGCGCTCGAACGACACAACCAGGAGCAAGGTATTCTTGAAACTCCGGTCATGAGCATGTCGGGCGATGGTTCAACGCCCGTTCAGGAGTATCCCGTGACGAGCCCATTCACGGAGACTCAAGGCGCAAGCATCTATCATCTATCAAGCTCGGACGTGATGGGTGATGGGCGTGGATACTCCATGGGCACTACAGGCACGTATGTGCGGTCAGACGCTCAAGATTCGGCCTTTCCAGCCCTTCCTCTGTCGCCGAAAGGCAGCAAGCTCCCTGCGCATGTCATGGCATTACCGAAAGCAGCCTCGCCGTCACAGAAATCTGTGACGTTTGTGGAGCGAATCAGAAGAGAGGCGCATGAAAATGAGCAGATGCAGAGTCCAGGCAAGTCTAGCAGCAGGAAGTCGTCCAATGTTCAGAGCTCTTTTCTGTTGGACGATAATGAGAGTTTGAGTGACATCTCCACCGAGATCGCAGACAACTCTGGGGACGATAACACTCACATGCAAAGTTTTTTCTTCGATGATACAGTCGAGGACGAGGGAAACACCCTGCTACGACCATCCTATCTTAATCCGCCTCTCACACCTCCTTCGACCGCTGGTGCGCCTCTCGATCCATCACCGACCCGGATGGCCCAGCACACAGAATGTGCACGGTTGAGACCCCAAATGCTGCAGTCGTCGCCACAACTCAAGGAAGCCCAAAGCGCCCCGGGATTGTTGTCGCCAAACTTGGACAGACGAATGCAACTTCCGCCGGGCCAAGACAGCCGTCTGCGACGCTCCAGGACCTCGCCCGGACTGAACAGCGCCGCACATTTACCTTTCGTCCTGGCTTTTGAGTCCGAGGTGATAGCCGAACAACTCACCATCATCGAGAAAGATGCCCTAGACGAAGTCGATTGGAAAGATCTCATCAGCCTCAACTGGCATCAGGCGCCACCTCACGTGCGGAACTGGGTGGACTACCTCAAGCAGACCAATAACACCGGTATCGACATCGTCGTCGCACGCTTTAACCTCGTGGTCAAATGGGTTGTGTCCGAATGCCTACTGACCGAGACGCCTTCCGAGCGCGCCCGCTGCATCACCAAATACATCCACATCGCCATCCACTGCTTCCGTTTCCGCAACTACGCCTCCATGTACCAAATCACTCTCGCCTTGCTCTCCGCCGATCTGGCACGATTGCACCGCTCGTGGGCGCTCGTAGCACCCGCCGAAAAGCAGAAACTCGCGCGTCTCGAGAAGCTCTGCCAGCCTGTGCGCAACTTCCAGAATCTCCGCGCAGAGATGGAATCCACGGGCGCCGAGAGCGGTTGCATCCCGTTCATCGGCCTCTACACGCACGACCTGATGTTCAACGCGCAAAAGCCCTCTCGCATCGACGCCGTGCCGCCGGCCAAAGAACCGCTGATCAATTTTGAGCGATATCAGACGGCTGCGACGATTGTGAAGAGTCTGCTGAGATTGATCGAGGCGAGCGCGAGGTATGTGTTCCATCCGCATCCCGAGGTGTTGAGTCGGTGTTTGTGGTTGGCCGCACTGGAGGATTCGGAGATTGTGGCTAGGAGTAAGAGTATTGAGGCGCCTTGATGATTTTATGGTTATGAACGCAATGAAGGTGGCTGTTTGTCAATTTTTGGGGTCTTAGCGTTTTAGCGATGGAGTTTTATACTTCGAGCTTGCAGGATTTAGGATGTGATTTTATATATTTAGCATGCAGTGTAAAGTGACTATTAAATATCATCTTGATGCTTCCGAAGACTAATCTGCAGCTGTATCGTCCACTACGTAAATCATTTGACTTAACATCCAAACATGGCAGGAACGATGCGGAAGCATTCAAGAATGCTCATTCATACTTTCACACTCATCTACAGCTCATCCTTTCCCTCCTCATTAGCCTTCTCCTCCTTCTTGTCCTTCAACATATCCTGCACAAAATTCGGCATCTTGCCCTCCCTCGCATTCTTGTTCGCGTCACCCCCATACATCCCCAGCCCGCCCGTACTATCCAGCATCTTCTGCAACCTCCCACCCTTCATCGGCCGCTTGTTGAGCGCCGCCTCGCACACCTTCGGCGGCTCCGGCTTGTTTTCCTTATCCAGCACAACCTCCCCCACCACCGCGTACTTCTCGTTATTCTGGAAGAAGTCGATCCAGTGTTTGAGAGACTTCTTTGCGCCTTCTAATGCTTCTTTCTTGTCGCTCTTCCTCCGTTTCTCGATCTCTTTCTTGGAGGGTCTGCCGATTTTCTCGATTATGGGTCGCGCCATCCTAGCTAATTCTTTATTGCCGAATGCTGCTGCGCCCTCGATTGCGCTGTCGGCCTCGCCGTCCGCCGCGGCAGCCATTTGCTCGTCAAGGTATTTGGGCATGAAAATCTCCTCTATGCCTTCCATGCGCCAGGTGAGCTGGTCTTCGGTGTCCCAGCACTGCGAGACCCACGCTCGCGAGGCATCTTTGCCTGTGAAATGGTGGTAGTGGCCTCCTGGGCCATAGAAGGAGGGAGAGGCTGAGACGTCGAAGATGGTGCCGTTTATGGCGAGGTAGATGGGCTTCGAATCGTCCGTGCCGTCATATTGCTCCATTTCTTTTTCTGTGAGGCGGAGGCCATCTTTGGCTGCTGCGCCAAGGGCGAGGAGGCCTAGGGTGCTATAGGTAATCAGGCGTGGCATGGCGGAGGTGGTGAATATGAGGGATGTGTGGACCGCTGTGTCCTTCTTGCATACTTCTGAAAATGCTACGGAGTCTATCTCCGTACATGATCTACTTACCACTAAGCCGAGGTTGGGTGGGACAAACCTATCAAGCCATTGACATAGCTAAGGCATTTAGCGTTTGTGGTTTTGTGGCAGCTGTTAGGCACGTCAGAAGGGTTTGCCGTGTAGTGTTCGCAGACACTCTACAAGATGCTATGAGCAATTCTCCGCATGAAGCACTGCCTTTCACACCAATTTATTCAAGACATAATCCAACACGGAAGTGTTCTGGTTCCAACCGCAAGGCAGAACTCCTTGCGCTAGATTAAGCGAGTCTACAACGAGACACCAGTGCACCATATGGAAAACTGTGACTTTGAGGGCTTGTGAATTGATACTAAGCTGCGTGATCATCTCCAAAATCGCCGCCGAGTCTGCGCAAGAGTGGTGAGCCAGGCACTCCATGAGATGAGGCCAACAGTCTTCGGGCGGGCGATGACGGCGGGAAAGTCTACTGTGTGCGGCGTGATTCGATAGCCTGTGTGAAGCTAGCCTGTATGCTGACTGCCGAGCAACATTGAGAGAGTGGAACAAGGCAGAGGAAAAGGTCAGGTCAGGTGCTGTGATCGGACACGCAAGAGTCGGAAGTTGGACGAGTCCATGCTGGAATTTCGATTTCTTGCTCCCGAGATGCTGCCGTGGCAATCTGAATACATGAGGTGTATCTAGGTGTTGCCGTAGCACTCACCGACGACATTGCGAACATAACAACACCTCTTCTTGTCATCTCGCACGATGAGGCATCTCAAAGTTGGCAGCGACCGCGCCACAGTGGAGCGCAAGCTGTGCCTCTATCTGCTGCTTCGTCGCTATCACCACCAAGTGCCAACAGCCGGCCAAAGATATCAATATGCAGGTCCTTCAGCCCCGCCAAGCACCTGCCAGTTCAGTCATAGTCATCACAAGACTTAAACAAATTCGGACCAGCGCCTCGGTCACGGCCAACTTTGCTATCGGGGCTTACTGGCAGAGAGATGATTGCGTCAGCCAGTGGACAGTGGCAGTATCTACCTAAGGTATATGGCTGACAGAATGGCCAATATGGCGAGCCGCCCGCTCCGAAGACCTTCTTGGTTCAGACCAGAATGCTAGTCGCCGCTGTCTACTTGGGTGCTCTCGTGGCCACAGCTTGCGCGGCTGCTGTCCCGTACGCTGCCAATGGCCACGTTCTTCACGAATCACGGACGTCGAACGTCAACCGCCATTGGAAGCGCAACTCGCGTGTTGATGCAAACGCCATCATTCCGGTGCGGATTGCCTTGAAGCAGCAAAACATCGACGTTGGTGCAGAACGACTCCTCGAGATTTCCGATCCTCTGTCTTCCAAGTACGGCAAGCACCTCAAAGCCGGGGAAGTCCATGACCTTTTCGCTCCACCACACGACGTTGTATCTGCAGTTCGAGAGTGGCTGGTCGACTCTGGAGTTGACCCTCGTGTAATTGCTCACAGCGACAACAGAGGATGGTTTGCCATAGACATTTCGGCTCAGCAGGCTGAGCGCCTCTTTCAGTCGGAGCTGCATGAGTATGAGCACTCTCGCTCGGGGAGGATTCGCATTGGGTGCGACTCATACAAGCTGCCTGTGCATCTCAAGCATTGCATCGACTTCATCACGCCGGGGGTGAAGTTTAGCGCACCATTGAAGAAGATCCACACGAAGACCAAACGCAGCCTTGCTACTTGGCCACACCCTAGACCGGGCAGACCTCGCGCGCTACCAATGCCCAAAGGCCCGTGGATAACACCTGCAGCGGCCGGCGACCTGCCGGAATATCTCAAAGCGTGCGGTGTGAACATCACGCCGCCATGTCTGCGGGCTCTCTATGGCCTTCCCATCGCGAGCATCAATGATTCTTTGAACTCCTTTGGCCTCTATGAGCAGGGCGACTACTATGCTCAGGGAGATCTGGATAGCTACTACGCGAGTTTCGAGCCTAGAATCCCGCAAGGCACAGCGCCAGTGCTCAAAGGTATCGACGGCGGCTATGCACCTGTCCCAGTCAACAGCTCGCTGAACACTGGGGAGTCTGATATTGACTTGGATATTACGATGGCCTTGATCTATCCTCAGTCAATCACTCTGTACCAAGTGGACGACTTCATCTATGGACCTGAAGAAGTTGCTCTCGACAACACGTTCAACACTTTTCTCGATGCATTGGACGGGTCGTACTGCAATTACTCTGCGTACGGCATCACGGGTGACAGTCCCGGTATTGATCCAACCTATCCCGATAATTCCACTGGTGGCTACAATGGCACATTACAATGTGGCGTCTATAAGCCAACGCGGGTCATCAGCGCTTCGTACGGAGAATCGGAAGGTGACTTTCCGAAGGCTTATATCGAGCGACAGTGCAACGAGTTCATGAAGCTGAGCCTGCAAGGACATACGATATTCGTTTCTTCTTCCGATTTCGGAGTTGGCAACTTTCCGGATGATCTAGACCCTAATGGCTGTCTTTCGGCTTCAGGACAAAGTCATGATATTAATGGGACAGTGTACAATCCTGACTGTAGGTATCGTAGCATCATTTGACTGCAGTCCATACTGACGTCGCTCGCAGATCCCGCAGGCTGTCCATGGATTACCACGGTTGGTGCGACAGCGCTTTACAGCAATCAAACAATCCTCGATAAAGAGTCCGCAATGCAGGTTGACCTTTGGTCGCCTGGAGATTCAAATGCGTATCACTACTTTAGTAGCTCTGGCGGTTTCAGCAACGTCTTCACGACAGCATCCTACCAGCAGTCAGCTGTTGCAAAATATTTCGCCAACCATGACCCTGGACATTCATACTATATCGCAAATGCCAACGAGACCAACATTGGTGCTAACGGCGGCATCTATAACCGTGCAGGCCGAGGATATCCGGATGTGTCCGCAAATGGTGCATACATGCTTGCCTACGATCAAGGAGAATTTTCCCATTGGTTTGGCACGAGTCTTGCCTCACCCATCTGGGCGTCTGTCATCACACTCGTCAATCAGCAAAGGACCATCAATGGCAAAGGGCCCGTGGGCTTCATCAATCCGACGTTATACGCCAATACTTGGGCTCTGAATGATATCGTCAACGGCAGTAATCCGAATTGCGGGTCGAGTGGATTTAGTGCCGTTAGTGGTTGGGATCCTGTGACAGGTTTGGGAACGCCAAACTATCCGAAACTTTTGGAGCTTTTTTTGAGCTTGCCTTAAGGGTTGCGGCAAGGTAGCACCCACACAGTGATATCAATCATCTCTCCGGGGGCCTGAGGAGGTAGAATGTGTACGAAGGTGAATGCACACGAGTAGCTTACTTCCATAGTCATTGATCGTTTGCAAAGTCACGAGGTAAGTCCCCTGGCACCATCCGGCTTGATCTAGTCGATCAAGTAGGCGGTGAAGCACTCGCAGCTGCAAAGGGACGGGATTTTTCGGGAAAGTACTGGGCGCCACACGACACAGTTGAGCATGTTCTGCTTGATCGACATCAATTGCGACAGGCTTGAGTATTGAAGTCGAACCAATCTTCTCAGGTTATTCCCCCAGTGCGCTCTTTCCTATTTCGGAGTCGAAGCTTTGGGCCTCCTTTTTCCGAGCCGCGCGCTGCAGAGTGGCCGGAAGAGGCGGCCGTGAATGAGATGCAGTGATCGGGAGACGAGGCAAGGGTCAGATGGCGGCGGTCGCGGTGTTTTCCAATCTCCTGACCTGCTTCATGGTACGGCCATGACGTTCTCCTAGATCGAGATAGCGACAAGTGGTGGAGCAGCGACATGACGGTGTCAAGTACCGCCGCCACAAGATAATAGTGATAGTATCCAAGACGAGGTCATGAATTTACATTAGACGCTCAATTTGTCTTCGCAGACCTCTCGGAAATCAATGTCTGTATCATCAATGCTCGTTACCAGCATCTCGATACAGCATCTCCAGCCTCGCAAGCTTCGCCGGCTCACTCCGAAACACATCATCCAACAGATTCAACTTCACCACTTCCATCTCCCACGTCAGGGCGGCCGGCTTCTCGACCCATCGAGCACATGACAGCATATCCCGGAACTTCGGGCGCTCCCATGCAATCTGTTTCCATATAACTTCGTACACAGTGTCTGATGCGGCCGTGGCGGAAACCACATCCCGAGCTAGCTTTCTAACATACGCCTTCTCCTCCGCCTCAACAATGGCACTTTTGAGCTGTACGAGCTCCTCGTCAGTGCAACGAAGAACATAACAGGCCGCGTCCTGGAGCCGAGGTCGCTCAATGCAGCCCTCCGCCGCACCATCGGTCGCCTCGACCATGAGCTCGCGCTTGGCGTCCTCCAGGTCAGCCTCGAAACCTGCTGGCTTGACGACAAACGATCCGCCGTGTCGAGCACCTGTGAGCATGTGGCGCCAAGTACGACGCGCAGAGATGAGCTCGTTCCAGATGTTGGCTTGCTCCTCGGAGCTGGGCTGGTGCAATGGTTGTTTGTTTGGGTCGAGAGGCGCAGCTTGATATCTGAGATTGTATGTCGATTTGTGCAGAGCATTGCGCAGGTCCGCGAGTTCATGCTCTGTGGAACGGAGAACGTCTCGCAGACGGTCGTTGTGAGCCATTTTTGCGGTACGGACTACCTCAGGTGTTGGATCGATGCCGCTTGCATTTGAATGCATTGCCTTGGAGGTCATAATGGTATTCAGGATTGATGCTGGATATGAGATGCCTGGCCACTTAGTTTAGCGGTCTTCCAACGATATGGTATGAATTCCCGCAAGAACACATCTTCCGTACGGGATCGAGGATATTATCTTGTAGATGCCACAACAAGATCACGAATCCCATAGCACCAACTTCCCCAGTTTGCCATTCTTGCCAGCACAATATCTTTGCTGCCATATGAAGGGCTGCACATCACAAACACGCTTCGTCACCAAGGTCCTTCGTCGTCCTTCGTCACGCATGCCCTTCGTGACCAACGCCACAGTCACCTCGTCCACGAAGTCAATACAGCGACGTCCTCCCGCACCTGACACACTACACCGAACCATACTCATAAGACCCAGCCGATAGCCTCGCCCACTCCGCCTGACTCAACGGCATGTCCTCAGCTTCCTCCCTCGCGACTCCCCGTCGCTTGACCACATCCACACAAACAGACAACAGATACAAGCAAACAATCAACAACAGCATATTTACTGCAATGTCACTAATGAAGTCCAGAATGCAGGCGCTAAAGAAGCTAGCACCGGCAGCTGTTATAGTGTCTGATGGTGGACCCCAGCAGAATGGTATGTGAGCCGGGGGGAGTGCTGGTGGCGGCGGCATTGCTTTGTGACTGATTATGAGGTCGTATGTCGTGCTTCGACAGAGTGATGAGGAGCGGAGCCGTAAAATCGCGCAGCTATATGCGAGCTGGTAGTTTAATCGCGCAACCATATCCGTGCCATATCGTGCAACATCGCGACAGCAGTCGCATCTCCTCATCATTACGCTCGATCACGCCTGATCTCGTCCTGTCAATCCGGAGATTCGGGCAAACATTTGATGCTCAGCTTTATGCGTCTGTGGTACCAGAGTCCACCCTCTTGCTCCATTTCCTTTACTCTTTCGACGAAGCTGGCACAGTCCAGTCTCGTCAACATAAAACGAGATCAAAATCTACACTAGCCAAAGAATCTGTCAAAACGTTACTCTTGCTCGTGCGACGTCAAAAGCTCAGCGTGGCTCAGGGAGAAGACCATGCCAAATCCATCTCCGGACTCTCTAACTTCGCCTCCAGCAATACTTGTCCCGCCACCAACTCGAAGCAAAATCGGTGCCGCCAAAAGGCATCGGGTCGAGTCCGCAATGCTGACGAAGATATGCCCACGCATCGGCGTTCTGTAATGAAGCCGCCACGCTACCACCTTGGATTGTCTAGAAAGTACCGTAGTTAATCTGATTACTCAATTCTTCTATAGACAGATGATCACCGCTGCCAGAAGAAAGTTGTGAGTGCTGATTGAGCCCATGTACCTGCAATATAATGTGATGGCTCAGAGAAGGGGATGTCAATGTTCTCTGTACTAGGAGGTAGTCCTTCTCGTACTTGCCGCTTTGGTGGTATGCTGTGCCTTTCGACTCTGTGCTGGCTCCGTCTGATGATTCATCAAGTCCATGACGAGTGCCTCCAACTGCTGAATCCTGCCCTTGACATTCTGTGACGGCTTGTTCTTGACGGGTGGTGGGATGTAGATGCAGCTGCCTTCTCTTGATCGCTTCACGCACTGGTCGCATGCCGGCTTTTCTCTGTTGCATTTCAGCTTTCCAGTCCTAGATGGAGTACAGCTCAGTGGCGATCTCGCTCGTTTCTGCTTCAGATGCTCTCGGTTAGATATGGTATCGCCTGCTACATTCACTTGCTGAGAGTGTTTTGTCTCCATCGCGCCTCCTCTTTCTTCCGCTATTCCAACGATGTTCTGAGAAGCTGAATTAAGAGACGTGATACTCATCGATCTGGTCTACAATAAGACAATGGGTTGACCTATTTCTCAATGCAAGGTACTTTGAGCCACAATCCTTCCACGCTTGCAAGATGCAGCTTTAGGTGACGACCGTCTCGACTTTTGCCGCAGACACTCGACAGGGTACCTCCTCCGAGCTCCTCGCATCATCTGTTTGTCAGCAAATGGGCCGCTAATGTGGATCAGGACGAGAAGGCATCGAGACTTCGCTTTGAACGTCTGATAGTAAAGGTGGCAAGGCGATGGATTCTGGATTGGCGCCATCATGATCTTTAAGTCCTTCCGAATGAGGAAGGCACGATCTTCGCTCGGCAACTCCATTCATTGAGGTGGAACACCGACATCTAGTAAAAACAAACTCATCGATGGTTGAAGCTGCGCGGTCAGACGGATAAGATGCAAAGAATATGTTAATGCTGCCAATGCTGGGGTTATTTAGCAGCTGCAAAATGCGCCATGTTTACGTGAGAACCTCTTGCGACTGCGGTCATATGGGAAGAGCATATCCGCGGAAGGTGGGGCGCATATAGAAAGCTTATGTAGCTCCATATCGATCTCATACATTGCAATCCTTCTCACCTTTATCAACGAGGGACTTCAGAAGTCCTTATTGCCGCATCGAAGTCGTCAACTCATTCTTCATACCGTGACTATGTCGCTAGCACCACCATTCACACACGAGACCGCCACCGCAAAAGTAAAGAAGGCTCAAGATCTTTGGAACACGCGGTGCGTTTCCAAGACATCTCTGCCTTCACATCCCCTATTGACCGCCACAGAAACGCAGAGAATGTTTCGAAAGCCTACACCGAGGACTCCATCTGGCGCAATCGAGACAAATTCCTTACTGGCCAGGGCGAGATAGTAGAGTTATTGACCGCCAAATGGAACAAGGAGAAGAATTATCGCCTCCGCAAGGAATTGTTCGCATGGACGGAGGACAGGATCGCGGTCCAGTTTTGGTATGAGTACCAAGATTCGAATGATGGACTGAAGTGGAAAAGGTGCGTCCTGCTGCTTTAAGCGCGTCGACGTAGATGCTATCGAGTGGAGATCGTGGTGCGGAGAACGCTGACGTGTCTAGGTGCTACGGCTTGGAGGACTGGACGTTCGCGCAGGACGGGCGTATGCGCAAGCGCCAGATGAGTGGGAATGATGTCGAGATCTTGGAGGCGGAGCGGTGGTTCAGGGACGGTGTTGATGTCAATACCGTTGATATCTCGGAGAAGCATTGGTAGGAAAGTGTTGCTATGTTCTGCGTAGCATTAGCATGAGTCGAAGTGGTGGAGCGGGCGAATCGCACCTCAGTGATGTCCATCGGCCAAAAGCATAGATCACCGTATCAGAGCTCTTTAGCACCGCAGCCTGCCCGTCTGACTGCCACAATCATCAAGTGCTGTGATCGTCATCATGATTGTCTTCGACGATCGATATAAATCCTCAAGCAGGCGGAGTGTCATGAATGACAACCAGCAAGAACTTCGCATCGGGCACGACAACCACCTCGTTCTTCTTCGTCCTCACCCGCAGGAGCTTAGCCTCGTCATGCTCTCCATTCAGGTCCTCCACCAGACTTCCCGCTCCCTGCATAAACTTGTATACCAAGCTTGCGACATCCTCTGCATTCCTCGTGCCGTTCTTGCTCTGCGCCGGTGCTTCGCCGTTGACTTGACCTTCAGCATAGGTGCCATTAGCCGGCTCTGTCTCCACAACTTCTTCAGCAGTCAGCAAGCCTGTGGATCGGACTATGGCGCCAGTATCGCGGGCGAGAATGAGGGTGCTCTGGACGCCTGGGCGTTGGGAAAGGCGGGCCAGGAGGGACTCGGTCTCTGCCGACGTGGACGGTTGCTGCATCGTCGCGTATTCTGCAAGCAGTGTGCAGCCCAAGTACGACCTATGCGCTTGCAGAACGCTTGCTATGTCCTCCGTACTGTACGTAGATCTTCGAAGCTTAAGGGATCTGTGGATCTGTGCCAAACAAACATCGGCGTTCAACTCCAACTCCGGAAGCCGCCAAGAGAATTGAAAAGTACTCCGTACCTACCTTACACTTCATTCGTACATACCATTCTCATATTGACCCGGCAGAATATGTAGAATGGGCTCGTCGACCAAAAAGAAGAATGAAAAGAAAAAGGACTTTGCCAAACCCAAGCTGAAAGTCGGCAAAGCGCAGAGACCCAAGGATAACGCCACGAGCACTTCCTTCACAGCCAAGTCGATCATCCTCAAGCAGCAGTCCGTCAGCGAAAGCCGAGATGCGGCTGCATTATTCAACCACAACCTCAGCCTGCTGAGCGCCAAAGCTGAGACACAACGACGGGATGCTTTGCAATTCCTCACTACTGCTGTTTTGGCCGCGGGAAAGGATGGACTGCCACAGCCTGCAAGCACGATTGTAGCCAAGGCGCAACCTTTGATATTGGATGGCAATACTGGTGTCAGGCAGGCTCTGGTGAAATTGCTCAAGGCTCTCCCTGCGGGCGATATAGGGTCGCTTGACCAAATACTGCTTTATGCAAGGGCTGGGATGACACATCTTTCGGCAGATATTAGGTTGAGCTCGTTGGACCTAATGGACTGGCTGCTTCAAACAAACGCAGACGGTATCATGAGCTGTCCTGGCGGGTGGGTCAAGACACTGCGAACGTTTCAGAACCTGTTGGGCTGGCAGAGTGCTGTAGGCAAGGAGAATGGAGACGTGGCAAAAGGGCGAGGGGAGAAGTGGACTGCAGCGGTGAAGCCCGCAGGCAGTGGGATGGGAAACAGCAAACTTCTCGTGCATCAGCTCCATACACTAGCCACGTTACTCACAGCAGGCCTCTCGGCACTACCAGCCGATGCCAATGCTGGCGCAAGGAGAGAGGCTAAGCTGTTCCCTCTGTGCCAGATGGATGCGCACTCGCTGGCTAAGAAGTCCAGCCCATTCGGTCATTTGAACTTGTTTGGAGCTACGAGGGATGTGGAAGGCGAGACGTATGATGATGCGGAGGAGCGAGTCGAGGTGTTCAATGAGGCGGGCATGCTTGAGGCCTTCAGAGCTGGTACGAAGGAGGCGAAGAAGGAAGCTGGGGAGATTGGAAGGGCTGCGAGTGCCGTGGAAAAGGCTTTGAAGATGGCTGAGCTGGGTTAAGGCGTTTGCGAAGCAGAGGTCAGGTGCAGATCAATCCTTGAAGCATATCAATTCAGAGGTCGTACGGAAATCAAGGGTACGTGAGCGCTTGGTGACAGGCACGCCACAGAGCCGCATAAACAGTCCTGCCGCGCCACCGTGCTTGCCGGCTTATCGGATGCTGCGCGAGTCAGGCGGATCACATGCTTGCTTGGGAAGTTCCGCCATTACAAATTTCGCACCTGCTTTCGGCCACCACCACCTACACCTTCACCTTCATTACATCTTGTATCGCTCCGACAATCACCTTCACTACCATCAAACCATTGCGCACTTCCACCCTGTCACCTACCACCACCGACGACATCACCGCCAACATGCCTTCGCAAATGCCGTACATGCGATGGCAGCACAACAAGCGCGCGGCTTCAGGCACGCCCTCCATGGCCAACATGAACAACAATGCCATGATGAACATTCTCAAATGCAAGTCGGACATCTTGAGCGACCTCAAGCGTGCCTTCCGCGAGCAAATGCAGAACTATATCGTCAATGGTAAGCCTTTTCTTGGTCAGTTGCCCAGTGAGGTCGATCCTTCAGGTCAGATACGTGAGGCGTTGTGGGAGAATGTTGCGAAGTCAGATAAGAAGCTTAGGGACACGCTCAATGGGAATCGCTACGGCTCAGAAAAGCCGGTCAACTTTGATGCCAATATCGCTGCAGTGAAGAACAAGATCTGCAGCGATCATACCAATGAGAGGAGGAAGAAGAGGGGCGCTGCGGCTGCAGCTGCGGCTGCGGATGCGAACGCGACAGCGGCATACACGCTGGACAAGGAGGTAGCAGTTGGCAGTGGGAGAGAGAGTGGCAGTGATGGCGGACTTACGGCCGAGGCGTCGCCGAGTCTGAGGGGCGCTCAAGACGTCAATCACGATAACCAGATGTCCATCAGCCCCAGCGGCGAGGCATTGCAGAAGCCGAGTGAGGTAGTGCCGAGGGCACAGGCACAGCAGATCACTGGCGTCAAAAGGCCGGCACAAAATTCCTGGAGGAGCTATGCCATCAAGCGCCAACGCGCTGTGCCAGACGCGTCTCTGCTGTCGCGTTCGTCTGCGGACCAAGATAGTCCGCTGCAGCAAGTCATGAGTGCAAGCGTTGATGAGGAGCAATATGTCAGCGCGCCTGCTCAGGACCAGGCTGGACCGTTTTATGCTCCCGCCGCTGTGATGCACGACACCGCTCGCACAATGTCCGAGCAAAACGCGATACCAACCATCGAGCGAGAGTCGAAGGAATCTCAGTCCTTTCGCATGAACTCAGATCTCGAGATGCAGGATGGGAGCGACCCGTACACCACATCCCCACGTGCGACAGACACGCCCGGTGTAGCTGCGGGTACTTTTGACTGGGCTGGTCCGCGCATTTACCATGACGTCGATTCCGAAATCAAGGTCGAGCAAAGGGCAACTGTGCCTCCGGGACTGGTCAGAGGTGAAGGTAGCTACGACGACGCACCTCATACGCCAGCGACATCGATGCAGGGAGGTGATCGCACAGCCAGCTCATCTTCTGAGCGTGAGTCTGTCCAGTACAGGCCCTCTCAGGTGTCCTTCTTCGGCAAGCGGTCAGCTATGGATAGCAGCGGCCTTATGAACGCGGCTCGCGGTAATGATACCTCACGTGAGGAAATGCCACCGCCCCGCTTCACGAGCCGCAGGAAGCCCATCGTGGCAGATGACGAGGATGACGACGATAACGGGGACAACGAAGACCGTCGCGGCTTCAGGTCTGAAACCTCCCGCAGCAGCACAGGCCTGTTTGTCAGTGAGGTGGATCATACCAAAGAAGCCGCACTACAGGCGAAGAGAAAGGCCACGGAACCACGCAAGACTTTCAGCCAGCCCTCTGGTCTCGGCCTTCGCCCACTGATCGAGGTGGAGGGCATGCAAACGACAGTGACGGGGATGAACCTACCACCATCCGAAGGCTACCCGTCATACTACCCGTCCTACGACGATGTGCCGAGCACGAGGTCGTCATTGATGCGTGATGAGAGCGGCGCCCCGAGTGTGAAGACTCCGCCACCACCGCGTGAGATCAGCGAGAGTGTGGGATCCATTATCGAGGTCGCTCCAGCTCCAACCAAAGCAGCTGCACCTACTGTGACCACTTCCAAGACCTCGAGCCAGTCGCCTGATTTCAGCCCTGATCCAAGCGCCCAGCCAGCCACTCCTCTCCAAACCTCAGCACAGGCTCACCACTACCCAACTCGTGGCCGCACATTCACCTCCGGCAGTAAGAACAAAGCCACAAACGCCACCCTCCTCTCTCCAAGCCTGACCGCATCCGATACTACCACTACTCCTGCCCAGCCAGCCAACGCCGGCAAGCCAGCCAAAGACAAGAATAAGGTGGATAAGCTGGGCGACGCGATGAAGACCATGATCGCATACCAAGTCAGCACCATGGCTGAGAAGCTGTCGAAGGACTTTGACAAGAAGAGCAAGGAGTTGGAGGCGAGGCTGGTGGACTACGTGGATCAGAGGCTTGAGGTGGTCGCGAAGCAGATTGGGAGGGATGAGGATGAGGAGTTGAAAGAGAGGATCAGGAATGAGATTTTGAGGGAGATCAGGAAGGAGTTGGTTGGGGAGTGAGAAATGTGGAGGCGGAGAAGATGAGTGAGGTTTGGGGGATCACGGCGAGCTGAAGGGCCCCATTAGGAGCGAGGGAGCGGTTGTGAGTGAGGGTTGCGGACTCGGCGGAGCTGAATGACTTTTCGGGCGATGGTGGCGGCGTACAGGATTAGCTTCTTCTGTTCTTGTGATAATACCGGCGAGTTGAAGGGGAGAATTCGGGGCGAAACCTCGAGACAGACCACAGAGAGGATGGTCGAGGAGCGAGGGTTGCGGTTTTCACGGAGGTGCTTCAGATCAAGGCAGTGGTGGTGTGTGGCATTAGTTTCTTTCTTCTGTTTTTGCGACAACATCGGCGAGGCGTTAAGGTGTGTACAATAGTCAATGCGATGAATAATTCTTGGCACATGTCTTCATTCGTCTCACACATCTCATCTAGCCGGACGGCCGAACGAGCCTATATTATACCGTCCTAGGCTCAAGCAACAACTCACCCACCGGCCCACCCTTCTCACCCACAAACCCAACACCCCTCTCATGCACCTTGCGCCCCCTCAACCACGTCTCCTTCACCACACCCTTCAGAACCTTCCCTTGATACGGCGAGCACTTATTCCTAAACAACATCTCGTCCCTTTGCACCTCAAAGTCTGCTTTATCGTCAAAGATTGCAACGTCCGCGTCGTGACCGACTTTCAGACTGCCTTTGCGGTGCTGAAGCCCGACTTGAGTGGCGGTGGCTGCACAGCACCAGCGTGCAATTTTGAGAAGCATGGCGTCGATTGGGAGGTTCCGCCGACGGCACTCGGTCCACAAGATGCTGAGGCCGAGACCGACGGAGGAGATGCCGCCCCACGCAGAGAAGAAGTCGCCTTCTTGCACGTCCTGATCTGCTGAAGCGGTAGCTCCTGGTGTTTCGGACGCGCCAGGGACGTGTGCGGGCAGTAATTTCAGATTCGGCGTACAAGGCGAGTGATCAGAGACTACAGTCTTGATGACACTATCATCATCTCTCAACAATTCAATCCAAAGACCATCTTGGTTTCTCTGGCTGCGGATTGGCGGACAGCACTTATGCCGCGTGTCGCCTTCCTGGATCTGCTCGGCTGCGAGGCTGAGGTAGTGGAAGCAAGTCTCTGCCGTTATCTGCACGCCTTCTTCTCGAGCTTTGCGCAGCATGGGTATAGCTTCCACGGCGGATAAATGCACAATGTGGAGCGGTAATCGTGGGGCTAGGTGTGCGAGGCTGAGGATCTCGAGGATGGCGTAGACTTCGAAGGAAGAGGGACGGGAGTCTAGGAAGGTCTGGTACCGGTCTAATGGTCCGGTGGGTTCGAGAGGAGGGAGAGACCATTGTACGTCATCGCCTACTGAAGCAGAGACCGGAGGAATCATCTCGGCATGGAACATGACTGTTGTTGGCTCCTCTGCGAGCTCCTCGAAGACTTTGCGAATGTCCGCGGAGCTTACTGCCGGGAATTCCTCCACACCACTGTCGATCAGGAAGCCTTTGAAGCCTCTCACGCCCTCCCTGACGAGGCCCTTGAGATCCTTAGAGTTACCGGGTATCACACCCCCGTAGAACCCCACATCCACCCAGCATTTCCCTTGCGCTGCCTGCACTTTCTCTTTCAGATTGGCGACTGTTGTGGTTGGCGGTATGGCGTTCAATGGCATGTCCACGACGGTCGTAACGCCGCCGAAAGCTGCCGCTCGCGTGCCGGTCCAGAAGCCTTCCCATTCTGTCCGACCTGGCTCATTGAGATGAACGTGGGCGTCTACGAGGCCCGGGAGGAGGATGAGTGGGCTGTAGTCTTTGTAAGGTGTGCCTGCTGGGAAGGAGGAGGGAGGTAGGACTGAATGGAAGATTGAAATGATCTTGCCGGTGGCTGCTGAGACTACGATCGTTGCGGGTGTGAGTCGGTCCTCTATCACGGCTCGAGACGAGGCTAGCACTGTGATGTTGGTGGTTTCGTCGGTGTTTGAGTTCTGGACGGCGTCGGTCGAATGCGGTGTTTCTGTTCCAATCGCGAAGGAAGCCATGATCTGGTCTCTATGTCAAGGGATAATATCCTCGATATAATGTATCAATGAAGCAAAGCTGTTCTGTGTAGTCATATGGAGGTAGTGTAAGGAAACAATTAAAAGTTTCACCTACAAAGAGAAGAGGGGGCGCGGGACAACCTGTCCTGCCTACGCGTCGACTAGAAGCACGATAAGAAGCATAAGGGCAGTAGGCGAGACCTACCCGGCATCCAGACACCCGAACGCTCGTCCGTCAACGCGTGTCGGTGAACCAAGGAATGCTGAGCGAGCTCGTCGGAGCTGCCCGAGAGCCTAGGATATATTCGTGGCATGAACACCGCCCAGAAGAGCGTCGACACGAAGATATAGTTGCGGGTGTTACTCGATCAAAACCTCGAGGCGCAGATAAGGAGGTTCAGAGCCTCCAATCCGTTGAGAGGTGAGGTTGATCCGGGTTGTGCCGCAAAATAAGCTCGTTGCTCGCAGTCCGCTATCTAGCCAATCGATAGGCGAGCCTGAGAAATGATAACACTCCACAACCTCGGTATGGATAGATGGTCTTTACACGGCCGGTGGAGGAAGAGATTTGTATCATATTTGCCCCATTGACACTCGTCGCTGCCTCAGACCAGGGCATAGTGCAATTTCGCCAACTTTCGTGCCGGAGAAAGGTGGGGAAATCCTGGAGTCCGGGCGTTTCGATTACTCGATCGAGTCCATCCCCGACAACTCTGAGCGACTGTCGTGGAGGCTCATGCTCGTATTCTCAGGAGTTGTGAGCAGCCGCTTGGACTTCACCTCAGATCCGCCCAGACTCAGATTAATGGCTTAGCGAGCGGAATGTTGTCGCGAAATTCATGGCTCTCAATACTCGCAAATCTCAGACTGAGCCTGAATGACAAGTGTGAAGCAGTCCTGGTAGTCTCGCGTTGGGTTATAAGTAAGTCATGAAGGGTCTACGCTTTTGCGAAGGAGAGAGAGGGTGTATACAATGTCTCGCTGGGCCGCACTGGCGTCAGGTCGCAAAAGCCAAAAAAAAAGCAAAAAAGAAATGTGCAGTGAGCCTTGATTATGCCTCTGATTGCTTCTATGAAGCAGGATAGGAATAGCCGAAGGCGGGGCTGGATGAACAGTCAGTATACAGCATTGCTGAGTATAAGATGGAATCATACCTCGAACCCGCGACCTTGAGGTTATGATTCTCTTAGTGAGCTAAGAGCCACACGCTCTACCGATTGAGCTCTATTTGACTGTTAGTCAAGAGCCAAGAAGAGAGGGTGGCAAGTGGAACTCACACCCCGGCGATGATTTGATGGGGGTCCTGCTGCAATGATCATTTTTGAAGGGGAGTTGCATGGACCGATGACTTGCCGGGCTCTGCCGTGAAAAAGAAAAAAATTCTGAGAATTTGCATGTGCTTCGGCGTTCGGGTCGACGTTTCCGGAACAGGCAGGAACGCGGACGACGTACTTTTGGTGCGCCGAGAATATCGCTGCAAACACTGTCTGCTGACACCCTGGAAATAGACCATGCTTCCTGGCTGGCTTGAGGAGCGCAAGCTCGGTCACATCAGGATCTGATGGGCTGGCAAGGCACTCGGAAATATAGCGCTATCTGGCTTCAAGGCAGCACGCTTCCACCTATTGTGTCTAGATACATGCACCAAACCCTTGCAACCGACCCTGTTCTACCAGACCATGAAGCTTGTCTGGAAAAATCAATTGATCATTCGCGTGAGAGGGCGGAAGAATATCGAGCCGAGTGCCTTGCCAGCCCATCAGACAGGGCATGAGAGACGGATTGAAGAAGGGTCAAACCTGCTTAACGTGAATTGCGATACACCTGATGGTTATGGATTAACGGCCGAGCTGCTGTCAACCAGGGGCCAAAAAGCAAAACGTACAGCAGTAAGGATTCCCACGTGGTCACCCACCGTAGTACTAATTTACCGGTTCACAGCTTAAGTACAGGAGAGCGGACGGGATCCTCTGCTTTCTGATGATTGACCTATGGCCGTACGTGGAGATTAAGGCACTCAATTTTGAATATATTTCTTTGTCTCTGAGACAGAAGCGATGATCTCGGCGCGGAAAAATATAAGCGCCGAAGCTGAACAAAGGTTCCCATCGCAGTTCAAATGTGCGTGAGACAGAGAGTTAATCTGGATTGTTCCACCGACTATATTCACGACCATGCGACCACGTCTGCCCAGGTCGCCTGACATGCACCTGATCGATAATCGAGCATCGACACATAGTGGTTTGCGGAGAGACGAGGACATTGTGCATGCGTTCGTGCTCACTATCTTCTCCTTGATGCTGCTTTTGGTCATCATCAAGTATATTTTGTCGGGAGACTTGGTTATTGAGACAGCAGGTCGCAGTTCTCTACTCACCGAAGCTCAAATCTGATCGCTAGATCGATCGCGAATCTTCTCAGAGATACATCTTGAGTATACAAAACTTCAGAAAACAGACGACAAACACTGCAATGCCTTACGGCAGCACATATTACAACGCTGATGAGGCATATTCCGCAGGACTCTCACCTGGAGGCTACAATCTGTCGCATGGTCCTGGAGGCATCGTCGGACACTACGCATCCACGAGATGAAGAAGGCATGCGTATGCTGAAGTAGGATCCAGCTTTCCGACCTCCTCCCGTTCCCACCAGGAAGAGGTAGTAGACGTGATGCTGGTTGGGCATTGAGCTCACGCTTCGTGCGTCGGCCGTGAGAGTCCGTACTGAGCAACAAGATTCTGGAAACGAGCCTCAAGATCTCAACGCACTGCGGAGAGCAGGTACACGATCCCCTAGGTACATATCATGACTTCCGGCGACTCAAATTACGACAATACTGGCTCGCGAACCTCATGTCCAGACGAGCCCATGATGCTAAGCCACCTCGGAGCTTTCTGTAAGCTTGCTCAGATGTGCCTGGCAGAGGAGAGAAATATCTATTGGAAGACTAGATTGGCTGGATATCGTGTGCACGTCCCTTGCGCCTATGAAATCAGTCCAATTGACATTTCAAGAATTCCGAGGAAGAGTACAGCTGAAGCTCAACGACCGATCGTATCAATATTGCACCCGAACAACCCTATCCTACAGCGTCGTGCAGAGCTAGCGGCGTCAGTCAAGCACAATGCCTTTCAAGGCATCCCGACACTACTGTTCAAGGCAGCATACATGTAGTCTTGGCGTGCGTAGCGTGGTACTGGAGCCTGCAATGGTTGCAGAAGAGGCACATTAACATTTGAACGACAGACGCAGAGCAACATTCCGCCCTCAAAGCAGAGCCTTGCGCAGCCTTGTCAGTGCTGCTCCCACCTTCCAGCTTCTGCAGGCATGACAGTCTTCCTCGCGACGTGTGATCTTGCACTTTCTGGTATCTAGCATATAGGCCCATCTGGCCGACGACAACCCTACAACGCACTATGTGCTGTCAGTAGAAGTGCAGAATAATGATGAGCGTCAGTGCTTTGCACACTTTCGGGAATCGGCGCGATAAATCAACCAGACATGCTCGATCCAGAAGACTCCAGCGCAGCTAGTTCCTCGCTCATCAAGACCAAGAGACAGAAGAGACGCTAGTGTACATGTCATTTAGCGAACAGATACTGGGTCTGGAAGATCACGGCGTGCATAATCAGCTGGAGCTGCGTCGCAGCCATCGTGGTCATGCTCGGAGTCCTTGACGGTACACCTCGAGGCGCTTCGAGCGATACTTATATTATGACCCCTAACATGGCCGTCTCAATCTTTTCCACCCTCGCTAAGTCTGCCTTGCTGGTTGCAGTCGCGCAAGGCATCAGCCATCTGAAGTTGATCTTTTACCGTGCAATGGAAACTCAAGTCTCCACAGCTGCATGTATCTGAAACACTGGCCCGAAATTTGATGGCGTTGCGTTCGAACCCATAGGATTCATAATGTTGCGCGGAATTCGCTCACCTTGCACATTGCCCTTGTGGTCCTCGGTGCGCTCTTTGTTTGCTCGTGTATGCTTTGCCCGGTGCTACCTGGACAGGGCCATCGGGGGTCATGTAGCTCGGCATTGCTGTTCCACTGCTTGTATCATCACAGTACGGAGGCCGATACGACCGGCGCATCGAAGAGAAGATCCATGCGGATAGCTTGCGAAGAAAGTCTATGCTCAGCTTCAGGATCGGAGGGCGAGCCGATGGCACTGATGCAGTGGGAGAGCTGGACGGCGCCAGTGTGAGTATGCGCAATCGCTTGCTTTCCCGATAGGCACGATACACGACTCTCAGTCGGTTGGCTCGCATGTGTGCTTTGGGCGACGTACGACTGATATCTGACAAGGTTGTTGCTGTCTTTCCAAAGGTTACTCTCCATCTCCTCACCGTTGGTACGTAGCCGTCTCCATGTACTCAAGCATTAGCTATACCCCACCTACCGCAGCAACCTCTTGCCATGATTAACTTTTCTTTGGAAAGGATTGAGTTGCCCTGGGAAAGTACATCGAGATCTTTCGTATGGCAGCTGGCTTTAAAAGCGCTCACAAAGCAGCTCACAGACCTCTCTCTGCACTTTCAGCTAACACTGCGAGAGGTCACCACGTCGCAGCGTCACGGTCCACACGGTCTACCACAAGAGGCAAGAAGTCAACCGCACCCCATCCTTCGACACCCTGCCAAGGCTCCTTACCAAGAATCTTCCCCGCAACACGCAGAACGCAGCACGCAGCACGCAGCCCTCCATGCGGCATTTTCTCGCCGTCGTTTTGCTGGCGGCAGTCACAGCAACCCCTGCCAAAGCCGTTCCAGCTGCTGAGCCAGTTCCCATCAATGCTTGCTTCACAAATTGTCTGGGTTCGGTTGCTGATGAGGCTTGCCCAGTCTATTGCGTAAGTAGTAGCCTAAAGGCCCAGTTGTTCAGTACAATTGTACGTGTCTTGCTAAAAACAATATTTCAGAATAACGTATATTCCGGACAACAGCGCGGGCACTGCGTTACGGATCCGAGTACGGGGTACTTGAAGTGCGATACGCTGTAGTCTGATGTGACAATGTGTGGCCAGTGAGTGAATGCGAAGGTTGTTCACACGATATGGTGCAAATGAGAGACGCTGTGCGATTTAAGTCTCGATACCTAAAAATGGCAGACTGTGGCGTACCTAAGGGGATGAGGGAAGTTTGTACGGGTTAAGTCAAGGTAAATGGTGTCAAAAAGTTTATGAGAATGTTTCGTACATCGATACGCCTAGTAGAACGCAGCAAAACAAGCGTGTGGACAGCCGAACCCTCTTTTTCAAGTCCTTACTGACCAGTCTGCCCTGGCCACAAAGTCCCTCTGGCCACTCTCATGGCGTTGTAGCATGTCATCACCACCACATTCTCTTCCGGATACAGCTTGAGGGACCCGGGCTCTCCACCATCTTCACCGGAAAACGACCGATCCAGAGTGGTGTACCTGCGGGGCAAGTGCAGTCTCAGAGGCTCCAGCAGTGGAACGCGTTTCGCATCTGCCGTGGCGTGAGTTTGCCCTTGCTCGAGGAGACTCACGTCGCGGATGGTGAGATTCTCCAGACCCGGCAGCTCCGCGAAGGGATTATTGTCGAACAATGCAAGAGCATCCTCCTCTCGGAATGTCAAGGACTCTAGTGTCATCGAGTCTAGGAACTCGAGAGCTTCGAGGAAATCGTTCAGACCATAGGTACAGCTCATACCTTTGATGACGAGCTTCTTTACACCCTTACAACTCCAGCGGCCAGCGAGAAATCCACAAGCAAGTGCCTCCAGAATTTCGTCGTGCTCGGCGACAGCTGCTGCGCTCCGCCCTGCTTCCGGGTCGCTGTGCAGGCAGGAGTTCCAACTCGAAACCTGCAGGTATCCCCTCGACGATACCTTCGACGATAAGCTCGGCGAATTCTGATGCTGAGAACCCTGTTTCTAGGCCATTGGTGAAGCCAATCGTCAGTTTCGTGACCTTATATCTAAAAGTGTCGTCTTGCACTGCCGTACTCAGCATTGTACTAGTTCTGATAATGGCCTCGCGCCTTGCGGCAATAGTCAGCTGAACGTGCAGTACCATGATTGGCGACTTTCTCGTTGATGTGCGGGAGTGGTTGAGTTTGTGGTGTTCTGGAGCTTGTGTCGATGTTGGTTGTGGTTGATCTTGAATACCTAATCCGAAGCCAGCGAAGTTGATATTCTGATGATCAATGATCAGAAATGCCTCGAGTGGTATGCTAGCGCTTCTTAAATAGACCTCATCGTTCTGCTATTGAAAGCTCATGATGCTGGAGAAAGATGTGGAGGGCTACACTGTGATTGTTGACAGATAAAGCGATCGGAGCCACCATCAATGCTTGCGCTCAACTTTGCTCATAGAGGTCGACAAAGGAACAAAGGCCTTTGGTAGGGCGTCATTGAGACGCGGAGCGACGCCATGCACCGAGTCGTCGACAGCGAGTAATCGGGTTCTCACCTGCTGTAGGCTGACCAAGCGTTGACGAAAAAGCAGTCATCTCGAGCTCTTGCAACTACCACCAAGCAGGAGCCAAGACAAGTGCTGATGGGGTGTCCTTGAAAGTTTGCGCGAATTACAGGTATTCCTGGACAATAATGTAGCCTGCAGGACTAACATCTGCTCCTCTCAATCCATGGCCGATGTGTTACCGTGTCGAATCTTGGGTGAGGATTGCTTGGCTTCGGCGCCCGTAACTAATCGGATGCGGTCTGTGACTCTGTGCCTGATACCAGATGACCTGAGTGCCAAGCAGTAGTTTGTGGTCCGGATACTTAGTACGGCATCGAACAATCGCTCAACAAGGGCGTTGTCTGAGCTTGGATTGATTACTTCAATTCCGAGGCCTTTCGAGGCTGCGGTCGAGCGAATCCCCAGCCCTATCTTAGCTCGGTACAAATTCGCCATGTTCGATGCTGCTACATTTCTCTGAAGCTCAAGACCACCGAGACACGCCTGGGGCTGGTCGAGACACAGGATCAGATCCCACGCAAAGAGCTGATGGTCAAAGATGAGCACTGGCCAGGCATTATTCGCCGAGCACTCTCCCGCCATGGAACGTTATTCGACTTGGATCAATCTGAAGGCGCAGATAGGCCCGACTCAACATCGGAGTGGGCGCTAGCCCTGAGATTGCCAACACCTGATGGAGAGCTCGAAAGTTATAGCTTGCAGGCTCCCTCGCAGCTTTGCACTCACACACACGTACATCATAGCGCGCAACACTGCAGCACGGCAGACCACCGCATCGCAATCCACCATACAACAAACCAACATCGACATAATGCGCACCTTGCAGTACTTCGCCGTTCTAGTCACGGCAGTCGCAGCTAATCCGATGATTGGTTTTCAACCACGTTACTGCCCAGATCACACGAACTGCAACGGGGCCCTCACTGGACCTTGCCCGATATATGACTGCGTGAGTTATATCAAGCGTCCATCCCGATGCTGGGTTCGACTAAAACAGTCATTTAGGACCACAGATTTGTCGGAAGATTTCGCGGTGTGTGTGATGGGCAAAATCACTGCTCCGTGGGATAGACGGAAAGGCGTATTAGCGAATGGTTCTGGACAATGGTATACACTGAATGTATGCTGTGACGACTTCGAGCGGCCACGGCCCGCGTGTCACCTCCCACGACAGACGGTCGGCAGAGGAGCAAAGTTCAGGAACACAGCCCCCGGCAGTCGGAACCCGGTACTTTGATGGACCAGAAACCTTCCGTCAATTGTTTCCTTCTTCGTATTCCATGGGAACTTTGTTTGTATAACGACCCCTGTTCTTTGGCAAGCCCATATAGACAATGGATCCTCTGTTCCCAGTGGCCCTTGGCCGCACATGCTGCAGGAAGATCATTACAAGGAATACATTTCCTCTAGCAGTAATCGATACTTGGAAGAGTTGCTCGCCAGGCCTGTATGTGACGTGACACCTTGTGAAATTGTGATAGATCTCTGGCTGGTTACTCAGTACCTAATCGACTTGAAAAAAAAAAATCCGTTGCCAGGTCCAAGTCCAATTCGGCTTGGCTCTGCTCAGACTCAGCACAAGGGCGGCCACGGTGACTTTGTACTGGCTGCTTATTGGCCCCTCGTCAAGATCTTCTGGATGCTGAGGCTTGAGGACTTTGGCGCGAAAGCTGCGTCCGCGACTGGAACTTGACAGGCTTGATTATTGGCCACTGTTTTGCGCTAGTGCGCATTCTGGTGAAGCCGCTGGACAGGAGTAATATTTCAGAGCACAGGCTGGCGGCCCAGTCCAGACTCCAAGACACATGTGATATGGAACTCTATTTGGATGCAACTGGGAAGGACGCGGCACGCAGTGTTGATACCAGCCCCAGTCAAGGTCTGGCATTGAATGGGAATGTCAGATGCCACACCTTGTTGATTCGTATCCTAGCAGGCTCATCATTACCTCTTTGCGGTCCAGTGCTCCCACATAATACTCTGTGGATTTGCGCCTATCGCAACGACTAGCATGGTTCCTGCTCAAGCAGAAACCCGATCCGACCGCTACTCCATTTCCGGTTCCGGACAGGTCGTAGGTTGGTAGCCGGACTGGCACGGTTGACCACGCTGGCCCGCATCATGGAATCCGCTGCCCTTGGACGGAGCGGGTGCAAGACGACCAAAAGGTCTTGAAGTCACATATAAAGGCGAAGCTGCAGACAATCCCCATCCTCTGACTTTGCCTCCACTCTCATCCCGAATATAGTTTCTACCCAACGCGAACGCGACTCCAATCGCACGTCATCATGAAGGTCTCCACCGCAACCATTGCTCTAGGGCTGTTGTCCATCACGCAGGCAGTCGATATGAAAGACTACTCCCCAGCTGCTGGTGTCGACACAGATTTCAAAGCTTACCTGCAAGCGTAAGTGGTCAAATCCTCCTCTCCGGCTCTAGCCCACAACTCTTCTGTAGCCTCTACGCCTCCGCAGAGACTCTCACAGCGACAACATCCTTCACCGACTTTTTCCCTCCAGATGGGCAGCTCATCGTCTTGTCCAACGTTGCCACGGGCAGTGCCCAGATCATTGCGCTGAAGCAGAAACTTCTCCCACCTAATGGCAACAAGCACTGGAACCACGTCCCGAATGATGCGAGCGTTGATGCCGAGACCAAGGATTTCAAGAGATTCCAAGTCCTGGGCAAGATCCAGGTGACTTTTGATGGCCTCAATTGCTCACAGGCTGTGTAGGTTCTACCAAGCCATTCCTGGCGTAAGATGACTCGTGAGCGAGGATTCGCTGACTGCTCGGAATGCTGCAGATACAAGACTCGCTTTACTATCGCCAAGAAAAACGGCGTGCTCAGCTTTGCGACTCATTCGGGCAACCTCATCAAATACGACGACTTCTACGTCAACCCTGCTACATCCCCGACGAACATCCCGTGCGATCCGTAGCCTTGAGCCACAATGATCTGCAGCCTCTGATGTTGCCTACCGAGCTACCGTTGTCACCAATCTCTCTCCTCTTCGTCAGGATCTTGTAGAACGTCGTGGAGACTCGGCCGGACGTACCGAGTATGGGCGCTGGAAGACTTGCTTCCTCTGCGATATAATCCAGGTCATGCTGCAACTCCACTAGCAACCACCCCACCCTCTCCTACGACATTGTATAGGGCGAACAAAAGTCGGCAAGAAGTAGCAGCTTTGAAATATCGATTACCATCACGAACAGTCTCGTAACTCGCCATTTTCTTAAACCTCAACACTTTTGGCGGAAGACGACATCTCAGTGGGCCCTACACTCCACTCGTTAGTAATACGAAGATCAACCAGAAGACTCGCCGATGAGTACCAGAGCAGAAGTACCAAACCCCTACGGCAGATGCTAAAGCATTCGTGACCAACACAGGCGTGATATATTTGAACTCCGGGTACAGCGCAATGAATGTTAAGGACGTTGTAGGAAACGCGACGAAGCCTATATTGAAGCACGCCTGGTGACAGAGACGTGTACGGGTGCATGTATTTCATTGCGTCGTCGGTGTTGCACTACATCCAAGCGTACCTCGAGGTAAGGGTCTGTAATCTCATTCGGCATAAGGAGTCGCTCTGCATGGAGTCTACGATGGTCGAAAACACACAGGCGTATCGTCAGGTATGCATCGGACGCTCCTGATCCTGAACCGGTTGGAAACGGCCACGCTTGACCTTCGGCTGTCATCCTGTCCGCCGCACGACCAGTCTCATCTCATTACTCCATCACTCGTGTCACTGCGTCTTCTTGACAACCACGCTTTTCATGGATTGAGAATCCCTCTAATTCCAGATTCTCTTGTTGGAATGGGTCAATTTCCCCTGTAATGCGCCATGTCAAAAGTGACTAACAACGCTGAAAATGTACACGAGAGGTGATCCTTCACTCATCAACAATCAACCTCGTATATCTCCTTTACATAATCTACCACCACCTCCAAACAGACTACCCTCCGCCTCCTTTCTTCTTACTACGATAATTACACGCAGCGAGCATCGGCCTGTCATCTTCTGATCCAATATACAGAAATCATCTGCAAAGACACACGCGGATTCCTACCACATGGTACACATCAAAGCCCGGTCCTCTGCAGACTCGAATCTCGCCCTACCAACCGCTGAGCAGGGGCTCCACGACATCCAGATTGTGGAATACCTACCTCCGAGAATTCATCATATGTATCTGCGGCAGTCGATATGCGACAGAAATATATACTCAGCAGGCACTTACGTACAACCAGACTTCAACTGTCTGCTGTTTCAGCTCGTGAGCGCCTTTCTCCAGGTCAGATCGAAAGCCACAGCCGTGTCGAGGATATGTCGTTTCTGGATGCCATAACGACGCACACCCAAATGCATGCACAATGCCAACGGCACACTCGCGAGAAGCCGAAAGGAAAAGGCCTCAGTCTCAAAACCCACGACATCGTAGCCCAGGCATTTACTGCCCCCCCCGCCCCCCCCCCAAAAAAAAGAAGAAAAAAAATCATCAAAAAAAAATCCCGATTGCAAGAGACGAATACTCGATGCTGAAACATAGGACCAACCAACCCTACAACCTCGGCCCCTTACCACCCCTTACCTCCGGATCCAACTCAGTCGTGCACAAAATACACGTATCCCTCAACGCCGGCAAGCGCTCACGATGGTTCACGACCTGATAATCCTCCGACGCAATCATATCGACAAAATGGCGAATACTCGGATAGTGCGCGAGGGCAATCTCATCCCAGCCCGACGCGTCCTCGCCCTGCGAGCCTTGATTCCTCACCACGCGCCCCACAATCTTCGCCGTGCCGCCGCGGCGACGGCCGATGGACTCGGCGAAAGCCTTGCCGTAGCGCTGGTAGGAGGCGTGGGCGGCGTTGCCGGGGTTGAAGGCGAGCAGGTTGAGCATGGAGACTGCGTTTTCCTGGCCGAGGGGGAAGGACCGGCTCCACTCGCGCAGTTCCGGGTTGAGTTCTAGACCCTGTGCGGAGGACGTGATGCGAGGGGTGTCGATGGCGCCTGTGAGGGGTGGGACGTCGCCCGGGTGGGGGTGGAGAAGGCGGTGGTTTTTGGCGTCGAAGTCTTGGAGGAGGCTGCTAGGTATGCCGGCGGTGATGCTCCAGTGCTGGAGGACCCAGTCTTTGCCGAGGTAGGCGTCCGGGAGCTTGGTTGAGGCTGGGAGGATGAGGAGGAGAGACCAGTTTGTGTCGAGGAGTTTGGAGACGGAGAGCTTTGCGGGGTTGATGATCCAGCGGACGGCTTTGGAGGCGACGAGAGGTTTGATGCCGAATGAGGAGAGGGCGCGCAGGTATTGGTTGATTGTGGCATTGGGCGCGAGCGCCAGGAGATGGAGAGTCGCCAATGGCATTTGTTAGTGGCCAAGTATTTTCAGGTGCTATCTATGCTCGATATGCTGGTCATATCTTCTGGTGCTCAACATATGTACCATGCTGATGGGGTAGTATACATGTATGTTCTGTCTGATGGTGACGTTGACAGGGCCTTCCGGACCTCGGCTCATGACATGCCACGACGCGAGAGAAGGCGTTCCGTCTCTTCCTCATCTTGCTCTATCTCTAGAAGGTATTCCGTAAGTGCGATCCATGATTATCCTTCAACAATTCCATCAAGCACCCATCAAACAGCAACCTCAGTAATCCCCAGGTTACATCGATGGCGTCCATCAAGTCGACAGATCGATGTGCTCGATCGAAATCTTGACACCACCACTCAGTAAATGGGTCGCATCGTACGTGTCATATCCCCTCCCAACCACTTCGTCAAATGCGCCGTCGACCACCGCTCTAAACCCAGCACCGTAGACTATCAACCACCCTAGCCACTCAATCGCTCAGTCACAAACACGCCCATCACCAACCCATCACCAACCCATCACCAACCCGGACCATACCCCCTAAAATCCAGCCTCGGCGGCCCAAACTCCCCATCCATCGAGCTGACCACGAAATCGCCCTGCTTATACCTCAGCTCGGGCGCCGCCGCCGGACCCATAGCCGGAACAGCGCGATCGCCTCTGCCATGAGACCTCCCGCTCAAACCGAGTCGACTCATACTCCTAGCCAACGACTTAATCACGCTTCCCGACCTCTTCACAGGATCCTGCATCGATGACTCCTCCGCCGGGTTCTGGGTATGGTCGCCGAAAAGCCTCGGTGTATCGTTTTTGGCGCGTTCGCTGATACGTGATACTGTAGCAGCTTGCTCTTCCTCACGCACTACTATGCTGGACCTTCTAGCCCGATTGATCTCAGTGTGATCGATAGGCCTTGGAGTCCGACTGATCGAGATCAGACGGGTACGTGAGTCAAGGCCACTTGCTGGAGCATTCCGGGCCCGGTGATGGACCCGCGGTCCTGTGCCATCGCTTGCCGTCGTGCTGGCTCGCTTCCGACGTGCGATGTCAACCCGACCAGGAGGCTTGACATAGTCGCGTAGCGACCGCACTGCCGAGTACGGGTTTGTGGGAAAGCGCATGCTCTTGCGCCTTGATAAGTGCTCTGGCTGCTCCTGTGGTACCCCTTGCTCTGCAGGCTGCTCCGGCGGTGTCTGCTCCCATGATGTTCGCTCGCGCGGTATCTCGCGGACATCATTCATGTCCGAGAACGTGACCCTGCGACGCTTTGGCGCGGGGCCTCGATCCTCGTTTCTCATCAGCGACCCGCCTGGAACATGTGTGGCAGAGGCGCCTTGGATCTCGAGTCCTGGTTGCACGCCGTTTTGACTCTGAAGATCCAACCGTTCACTAGGTCCCGCATCATGATTCCTCGCGGCTAGACGGTCTCCGCCATCGGCCATCTTGGTGCTCGCAGTCCCGAGAGGTCGTGACACGGCGTCCGGCAATCTCCAACCGCCTCGAGGTCCAGCAGCCGCCGGATTGTGCCGAATCGTCACGAATCCGAGGCTGAAGCAACAAATCCGAATTCCGCCTGTCAAAATCATCGAGCGGAGAATGCGCCGTAGGAGATGGTGCCAAAAAGCGCTGGGCCCCGAGCGAAGCGAGGGGCATCAGGAGTCGTAGTCGGTGCGAGCCAAGTCCCTCCTCGAGATGACCCTATGGCCTGAACAGGTCTGCTGCGCACATCTCGAGACAGGTAGTAGGTGTCGTCCTGGAGGAGGAGGAGGAGGAGGAGGAGGACACGAGCTGCACGTGGGGAGTTGTAATTCGGCTGCAGTGGCGTCATCATGTTTGTGAATTTGTCTGTCAATGTTAATAATGATCTCGCGAAATGGCGGTGGGAAAGTGCTACTCGAATTCAAAAGCCAATCATCAGCGTTGCATCGAATTACTACAAAGCATGATCAGCACTTACTGAGGTATATTCCAACGCATCAATTGGCTGACGGGGAGATAGAGCCCTGCGAGTTAATGCTCTGAGGTGGTACGTGCATCGAAGCACGTTGTAAAGCGACGAGCATCTTTCTGGGTGACCGTGTGAGTCCAACTTTGTACATTGTAATTTACGCAGTCCCGGCTGCTATCGTTACACCATAAACCGTTACATCGCTCGAGTAAGATACATTGCTTCTTGTTTGTGAGATCAATAGATCAACCACAGCGTACGCTTGGGCAACATTCACCCTCGCAGCTCATCGTCAGAATTCGCCCTTGCATCACTGATACTTCTGCCTCTGCAACCCAGCGGCGCAAGTGTTGTTGGTCCAGTCCATGGCGATGTCGTCCACAAAGAACATCCTTTCGGCGTTGTCGACGTACGCCTGGACCTGCAGACCACTGAGGCCGCGGAAGGACTCTGGGAACGACACCTGCGTCAGCTGACAGTCTCTGAAGCCCGGACATGCTGGGACGGTGGCATTCTGAGTGTAGCTCAGAATCTCCGACTGCGAGGTGGCGTGGTAGGTGTAGCCCGACAGAACCAGGGTGCAAGGATCTGGACCGCCATCATCGCATCCGAACCAGCCGCTGTAGGCGTCAAACCAGAAAGCAGACATGGCCTCGTACGGACCGTCGGCAATCTCGCCCTTCGGCATCGTGCTCGTTGACATGCCGGTCCCATTCGCCAAGAAGACAGCGACGTTCGGTGAAGAGCGCGGTGCATAAGGCTCTCGGGTGGAAGGAGCGTAGACGTAGCCATCGCTGAACGTGAAGTGATGGTACGGATTAGGCACCGGCGGACTCTGGGTAAGGTCCGTAGTGTTCGCGTTCGTTGGGGTGAAAGTTGGGAGGTCGTCAAAGCTCAAGGTGAAATTGCCGCTCTGTCCACAGGAAGTCGATGCAGCAGGAGCTGAAGAGGTGGTCGAAGTGCTTATTGTCGACCATGAAGCTGTGCTAGAGGGCAGCGATCTGCTAGATACTGCAGGTGAGCTCGTTCCAGACGAAGTTGCCCGGCTGCTCGATGAGGTTGAGCCGTTGCTGACAGTCTGTGAACTGATTGGAGATGCAAATGGCCCCGAAGTCAAGCCAGAAGACGTGCTCGAGGTCACCGACGGTGCCGCGCTCGATGCATTGACGGGAACAAAACTTGACTCGGCAGGCGTGGCCGGGAGGGCCGAGGAATTGGAGGCCCCATACACTCCAGCAGCTTGCGCGCTGGTAGTCGTCACGCTCGCGGTACTGCTGGAGCTTGCCCCGAGAAGTCCGGATCCTGTGCTGGTACTCACGATGCTCACGGTGCCGATAGAGCTGCCAGTGGCCGTGACTGGGACTGGTGTGCTAGAGGCCGTGATGCTGCCGGCATTGGAGTCAATGACACTGCTCGAAGCGCTGGTAGGGGCGCCAGGCATGACCGGCACCACAGTGGTACCATTGAAGACAAAGTATCCGGACACGGTGCTGGGGGTCTGACCGCCGACCAAGCCTAGAGTGGTACTGGTCGTCTCGAGCACTACAGTCGTCTCCGACGATCCTGCGGCCATCGTCGTGGTGACTGGTACTGGCACGATGATCGACAGGCTTGCAGAAGATGTGATGTTCAGAGTGGAGGCTGAAGCACTCGAAGGGCCGGTCGAACTCGCCGTCCAAGCAGATGCATTCGGAGAAGCTGTCAGAGACGCCGTCGCAGCACCAGCACGTGATGAGTCGCCTCCAGCCGAGCTGACGCTGGTGCCAAATATCGACAGCGTACTTGGCAAGAGACTTGACGACGTCGACGCAGAAGGAGATGCACCAGCGGCGCTGACCGGGAGCGACGCATTCGCCGGTGAAACAGACGCCGCGGAGGACAAGCTTGATGCAGCAGTGCTCACCGATCCGCCGGCGGAGAGCGTCCCAGCCGTGGTGCTGGAGGTCGTGTTGAGCGCTGCTGAATATGCAGACAACCTCGCACTGGTCGTGGGCACACCAGCCGTCCCGTTGCCTGTCGCCGGGGAAGAACTGCCAACCGTGCCGGCCGCCGACACTGGAGCCACACCAATCGTACCAGTCACTGACGTTGGCGCCGTGCCAGAAGACGGCCCAGCGGCACCCAAGCTCGCGCCTGGCGTCGATGCGGTGAATGAGCTACTGACAGTGGTGCCGTGCAAGTTCAAGCTCAAGCTGGACGTCGACGCAAGCGGAGCCGAGGCCAGTGAGCTGTCGCTCGCCGTGACCACAGGGGCAGTGGCCAGCGAGCCGCTCGGAGTGGTGCTTGTCAGATTCAAGGTCGAGGTATAGCCCGTGAACAACGATGCACTGGCGAGAGGAACCGTGGTGGTCAGGAAGTTCGTGGTAGTCGAAGTGACCTGGGTGCCGGTTCCGTAGTAGACGATGGATGTCTGGGTGATTGCAGTGTCTGGGCCAGCCGCACTCGCCGCACTGATGGGCTGGCCACTCGCACTGCCAGGCGCTGCAGAAGGGGATGAAGAAGCCGTCGAGTTCCACCCACCAGCGCCTGGGCCGATGCTTGAAGACGGCGCGTACGAGACGCTGATCGTGCGGTAGTGCGTACTGGTCGACGTGATGGTAGAGCCGGGGCTCGTCATGCTGAACGTAGTCGAGGTGAACGCTGGGAGGGTGACCGTCTCGGTCTGTGTAGCTGTCGACTGCACATGAATGGTGGTCGTGGTGGTCAATGTTGAGCTACTGCTTGGCATGGTAGCCGCCGGGCTTACGTAGATCGTCGTGGCACCGGTAGCAGTCGTGAGGGATGCGCCGCTGCTTGGCGAGATGCCGTTCAGCCAGCTGGTGGTACCGCTGTTGACGCCATAGTAGTATGACGATCCGCCAGCCGATGAGACCGGCGTCATCGATGTCGTGCCAGGCATCGCAGTGACCGTGCTCGTAGCCGTCGACGTCGAGTATATGGTAGTGTGGATTGGCAGGCCTCCATCGCTCATCGGGGTGCTGCTCGCCGGAGATGCTGAAGACGAGCACCCAACAGTGACAGTCTCGGTGACGGGCACGTACATTGTCTCTGGCGTGCATTGTGCAGAAGCCCTGGTATGGAGAAGTAAGTATTCGAGCATGGTGTATAAGGTGCCAAAGACGATCAGAAAGCCAGCAAGAGTGACAATGAGCGATGGAATGTTGAGAAGATGTCCTCGGCGGGAGCCATGGTCGAATCTGCCTGGATTGCTCTCCAGGTCCGGATCCAGAGCTCGCTCGGCGTAGTCGCTCACGCGTTGCTCTCTCTCGTCCGTGCCGTCGAGGCCTCCTACGGCGGAGTCTGCTCGACGTCGAAGGGATGGTGTTGGCTTCCCCGGCTCAGCCAGACCGTGGTCGGGAGCCGCTAGTCTCCGCTTGACGGGCATTGACGAGACTCGAGCATCCGTCCGGTGCCACCAACGAAGGCGGTACGGCTTAGGGATGCCAGACATGATGGCTGATGCTGCGTGTTGCTGCCGTGTGTAGTCGAGCTGAATGTCGCGGGCCAAAGTCTGTACGGTGATGGTGCTGCGTGTCGATGCTCACGAGGACGTTGTTGATGCAGCATCCAGAGGAGCGAGTAGGAGAGGAGGTGGAGGACTTACCCTTGAGGAGCTGCACCTGCGATGGCCGCGAGGGCAAGGAGGGTAGTCGTCGCCTTCATGTTGATTGCCACACACGCGCAGACGGTGGTATGAACGAAGGACTAGAGGTTAGCTGCAAAGGGTTGGGTGGGAAGGAATGACTGGGGTGGGTGGGAAGGGGTGAAGGAAGGACGGAGGGCGAGCAAGGCGCCGGCAAAAGGTGTTGTCGCGTCGAAGTCGTTCAAGAGCAGCTGCAGTGGCGGTTGAGTGACGCTTGCCGGGTGCCAAACGAGCGGAGATGAAGCCGTGCGGACCGTCCCAGTAGCGTGATGGCACTCTGATCGTAGAAGGAAGGAGCGACTGCCTGGTTGCTTGTGACTACCGTCTTCGTCCGTCCGCATCGTGCTCCGAGCATATGCACCATCGGGCGGCGCCGCACTGCCACAGGCATACTGCATATGCTGAAAGCTTCGTCTTATCGACTTGCGCACATCCTCGCACGAGACCGCTCTGTCGCAAAAGAGTCTTGCGACAGAGCGCACAAACGGACCACAAGCAATCAAGGAAAGCGGCTAGATCTCGTTTATGCAGTTTACCGTTGGAGGTCATGTGTATATTAGCATCAGCTCCCAAGCACAAACAGCCGGCGTGCTGGGTCGAACAAGCCATCGAGACTTCCTGTCCGAGGCCTTCCATGGGATGCAGTGTTGGCATAGATTCTCAACCCTTCGGTGGCGTTGAGTAAAGCTATCACTCGCCGGAATCCGTATTCACGTCGGTCGATTGATGCCTAGCGAGGGCAATGTCGGTTGACTCATCGCCGCCCGCTACCGAGAAGACAGACCCTCGAGGCACACGGTGAGAGTCCCGTCGACCACTTCGCGGGACCTGGAAGGATGCGACTCACAACCACATCATCACGCAAAGCTGCACGCGTGCGGGTGTGACACGGCACTTTCAGGGGCCCGGTGGTGCAAGTGAAGAAAGAGGCATCGTAGCTCGATAGCGAAATGTGCCACTCTCCGCGCGTGACTGGCCCTATGGCTCCGACTATCACGACTATCCGCGCACCATGACCTCTTTGGATGCCTCGTGACATCTGCCTCATTTGGGCCAGCCCTTTCCACGCCGGCGTGCCTGATCACATGCGCACTGCCCTAGACGTGTCAGCCGCGTGACGCGAGATCATATGCCGAGCGGGCGCTTCGGCCTCGCCCCCCATGTGTCGATCATCCCATCGTGCGCCATCTCTTCGACGTGCATGTCGGCCTTCGTGGAGGTCGACATCTGTCTTGCGCATCGCAGGAGGAAAGACTTGGTTCGGGTGAGGCACTTGTTGGGAGACCCGGCTAGCGGCGGGATTCCCGGGCAACGGGCTCGGCGCGGCATCTGCTGCGAGATCACGCATTGCGCTGCGATAATGCTCGATCGTCGCCCAAATCAGGAAGAACAATATCGGTTGGTTTGGGTGGAGGAGCGCAGTGAAGGCTACGGGGCACATCCCGCTCGCTCTGCAGTATACGAGTATATATATCGTGGACGCCAGCACATGGTACGACGGACGGCCTCCGTGCATGCCCCGCGTCGCTAGGTTCTAGAGCATGAGGTGAGCCCCACGATTGATATCCACCATGAACCCGCCCCTCCGCGACGCCGCCACGCGCACGCCTCCCGCGCACCAGCGACCCCCGCGGCCGCTCTCGCTCGACACCGCCACCACCCGCGGCGCCATGGACGGCCCCGGCCCCGGCCCCGGCACGCCGCAGACATACGCGCTGCCCGCCGACGTGAAGACGCCGCGCAGTGCGCCGGGCAAGAGCGAGTTCGGCGTCGGGTACAGCAGCGCGCAGGCGGAGAAGAGGGACATGCGCAAGCGCGCCGACACCGCCCACGTGCCGTGCAAGTTCTTCCTGCAGGGCCAGTGCCAGGCCGGCCGCATGTGTCCCTTCTCCCACGACCTCGAGTCGTCCACCCGCCCCGCCCCGTGCAAGTACTTCGCCAAGGGCGCCTGCAAGTTCGGCCGCAAGTGCGCCCTGCTGCACATCACCCCCGACGGCACCGTCGTCAACCGGCCCGTGCCCCACCCCTTCCACCCGGGCCCCCCCTTCCCGCCGCACCTCCCGCCCGCCGGCTATGCCCCGCCCCCGCCCGGCCTGATCAGCATGCAGGCCCACGGCCTGGAGCAGAGGCCCAACGCCGACGGCGTCCCCGAGCACGACCACTACCACTACGCTCTCCGGAACGGCTACGAGCCGCAGCAGATCGACATGACCTTGACCTCCGCCTCCCCCAAATACGGCTCGCCACCCGACCACCGCCTCGGCGTGTCGCCCCCGCACAAGAGCCTCTCCGTGCTCGACGCGCCCCTCCCCAACTCGTTCGACAGCAACGGCATCTCCATGGCCGCGCGCAACGGCCCCTTCGCCGCGTCGGTGCCCTCGCGCTTCGGCATCGAGTCCCCCCCGTCCTCATTGCCGCGCAAGTCGCAGCTCGGCAACACCGCATTGCGAGACTTGCACAGTTCGGCGTTCGGCGACCGAGGCATGGATGGCGTCTTGGCCATGGGATCATCGCCACCGAGTGGACCCGACGAGCCCCTCACCTTTGCCAAGCGTCCGCTCCACTCAGACCGCTCACGCGCCTCCAGACCGATGCTTTCGGCGAGTGTCGGCACACGACTTCCCACCACCTCGTTCGAATACTCCGACGACGACGACAACGACGACGACGACGACGACGACGCAGATGGCGGCGAGGACCTCCTGCCCGCCAGCATCCGCGATCTGATATCAGAAGGCGGTGGCACGCGCGAGCCGAGAAGCCGTGGCGAGGAGGAGAGCCCGGCGAACGTTCTATCAGCTGCCCGGCGGACTCTCTCCGGCCACGGCACTCCGCAGGACAGCAAGCTCGGCAGTCTCGGCACCAGTCCGTCGAGATACAGCAGTGTCTTCCAGCAACAGCGGCAACAGAGCAGCAGCAAACCGGACGGGGATGCATTTGGCCACGTAGGCTCGCCTCTCCGAAACTCCGGCTTCACCATCAATTCTGCCCCGCGATCGAACGGCGACTTCCCAACAAACATCAGCTCTCCACCAAGACAGAGCACCATGAGCGCACTCTCGCAGGAGCTCCAGCGCACCAAGCTAGGCGTGACTGCACGTCCTCCCGCGTCCTCCCATCCTGCCGCCCCCGTGCGGACAGTCTCGAATGGTTCGACGGGTCGCAGCAGTCTGGACCGCGGGATGAGCAGCTCCAACGTGACCAAGATCGACGAGGAGCAAGAGCTCTTCGACATGGACGGTGTCGACGGCAGCAGCTCGTCACGGGCCAGCGGCGAGGGCTTCGGCGCGATTGGTGGCCACCGGGCGGCGAAGTAGAAGACACGACGTGCATATCAAACAGCGCCATTCTACATATAAATAATGATTGTGAGACAGCGAGGTGTTGGTGGCGTTGTTTCCGTGTTGACCAGGAGGCCACGATTCAATAGCGCGTGTGCTCATGCATAGCGATCAGAG